>CM065660.1:16592241-16819741 GCA_033220385.1 Triplophysa yarkandensis | reverse complement strand
AAACACACAAACACACACAAACGCGCACACACACACACACACACACCTTCATTTCATCATAGCCGCTACAGAGGTGTAATAGTCATAGCTGGGAGAAGGAAAGCAAAGCTAAAACCACACACCATCACATCCAACACATGTAATCCTGCTAAGAACAAATCACCGCCTTGAGACTCCATATCCAATTCACCGCCATAACAAATATTAAACAAGGATCTGATGAAATATTCATCTCTCCTATTAAATATAAAAAGAACATCAAGACCTTAAAGTAATTCAAAGACTTTTGCTTGCCACACAACATTCAATTACGAGCCATTCCGAAAACACGGCATTACCATAGTATCATTTATCAAAACAACATTTCATGTGCCAAGACGTCACCACGTTGTGCGTGTTCAAGCACAATTCTCCATTTCTCCATAAAGGCTTCGTTTTGTTTTTTTGAAGTTAATATTTAGCTTTGCAATGTGGGTATGCGTGTTCGTGTGTGCCGTTTCATGCTGTGATGCTGAATTCATGGGGAGAGGCACAGTGGGTCTTACAGATGGCAAGAAAAACACATCTGAAGTTCCTTCACACACAAAGACTCATGATATCAATCGCACATTTCACACTGTATAAAGTCAAATGGGAAAACTGGGCCGATCATGAGAGGAGCGGTCTGATACACAATGCTTTAGAAAAATATGGGTGGACATATCTTCACTTATGCACACTTCGTCACACGTTATAATCAGTTTTCTTAGTCGTATCTTAACTTGCTAAGAGGTTCTGGGAAATTTCTGCAAAACAGTGATAAAAACGGGGGAAAATAAAATGAAGTGGAAGCAATACGTCAAAGCAATACGATTCAATATACAACAAATATCATGTGTAATTGCAGACTTAGTGCCAAGGGAGGAGTATATTTTATTCTGTTGGGCTTGCGAGTGCAGCTGAAATTCCATCTGTAATCTGCACAGCGCTGCAAAAATCAGCTCTGAATTCACGTTCGCTCAGTAGAAAATGTTCCGGAAATGAATCATCATCTTGTATGATTCACAGAACTGAGATTGAAATAACCGTGTTTAGCAGACGAAATACAATGAGGTGTAATCCGCTCGCGCACAAAGGAAAATCGTCGCACACATTTTAAAGGAACACCTCGTCCAAAAATAAAAAATTCTGTCATTTGCTCAGCCGCAGGTAAACATTTCGTTCCTTTTTTTATAAAAAAAGAGGATTACAAAATATCTGGTTTTCCGTAATGCAAAATCACAGTGAGCAGCGATTGTCTTGAGACAAAAGGAAGATCGGTTTTTCACAGTGATGCCTTACAGCATAATTGGCTTAAATAAAAGAAGCTTTTTTGATGGAGAAAGGTATGATTAAAGGTTTTTTATTGAAGCATTAAGACATAAAAAGGTTCTTCTATGGCATCATGAAGCATCGTAAAAGATGCAAAATGTGGCTGTGTAAATATCACAAATAATTATAGTTAAATTAACCTAGTTAAATCTTTAAAATATAATGATTCGATTTTTTCAGTGTGTTCTTGTTAAATAACACAGATTTACACAAATATAATTGAGTAAAAATAATAATTTCTTTAAATTTATAAATGTTTTTTTAAGGTTGAGTAATGAAAAAATATATTTGTGATACACCTAATCTTTTTGGTGAATTCAGATAGAAATATTTCAGTTGAACAAATGTACTTTTTTACTTACAAATACACAACATCAAATCTATAAAACAATATTTATTTTAATTTCAAAGCTTTAAAATGTAATCCTGGTTTAGTTCAAACTGAGTGTAAAGTAAAAAATTTTATAAAAACAACTATAAAACTACAATTTTCCATTTTAATATATAGAAAACAGCAATGTAAATATTTGTAGATGTACAGAATATTTAACGCTCATAGTAAGGCCCTACACAACATTAAGTAACATTTGCCATCAATGGTTGAAGTCATATTACGCCATTTTCCCGTTTACATTTCTCAACACTGATTGAGGGAAATTCAAGACTTTTCCTCCTGATTCGAGTCTCCCTCACGACTCTTCAATCAAACCAAAACATCCTTTGACGGACTTCATTCAACGCACGGAGCGCCGCTCCATCAATTATAATTATATGCACATAATTGCATGGTCTCGAGACTTGACTATATATTAGCACTCCGTTTGCCTTGCAGTTATCAATCACAGAACGAGCGGCAGAATGCATTGTGGGTAATGTGCAGATAAGTGGCGCGTGGCGCACTTAAGAAATGAGAAGGCGAAGTGCCGTATCCGCCGCCGAGGTTTCGTTTCGGCCTGGTGTGAATTCAAGTTCACCCAGAGGAGAACCGCATTGCTCATTCCAGTCCAATTCTCGGCAAAGTCTTAACTTGAACTCTCAGATGTTTCTATTGAGAAATACAATTACAAGATCTAAAAATGTGGTTGCAGAAATGAAATCATCTGGATTTAGGGAAATTTGATGGAAAAAGTTTGGGTTTATATTAAAATCTTCTATAACATCGACTTTCGTGCAGAAGTGAAACCACGACAGTACCCGTTGGCGTCTACTCTATAGGCACCATACCAATGCAAGTCAATGAGTTCCATCACCGTTCAGTTACCAAAATAGTTCAACATCTTAATACAATATGATAAAAGTTAATATTTCAGTACACTTTTTATATTTACTACAAGCAAGTCACATAACAGGTCACAGGTATGGATGTGCATCCCCTAAATGAAACCCAGCCGAGCGCTCATGTATTCAGTCATCTTTTCATCTCCACTCATGGCGACATCCAAATTGCCGAGTTGTTTGCTCTTTAATTACACATTCACTTTCACCAGAGTGACCCATTCCGGCTGATTTGTGGACCTGTGGGGAACATTTTTCGAGAATTTGTTGTGCAGTTCGTTCGCGCTGCCAATTATTTTCCCCTCCAAATTGTTTTTGAGCAATCGGCAGCTCTCGCCTTCTCAGAAAAATCTCCCTTCTTCAGTTTTTCTGACGGATTTTATCTCTGGGCAACAGGCTTGTCAGACGTCTGTGATGCCATTTATCAGATTTGTGCCAATTAATTCGGTGGATGACAGCGTATACACGCCCGCCACCCCTTGCTTTTATGTAATTGGGTTTTATCTTTTACACGAGAGCGTGGTGTGTTAAATAAAAAATATTCCTTTGTGTCAATGTTTTGAGAAATGCTAAATTCGTCTAATGCATGGAACCGGCAGCGTAACGGTTTCTTTTAAAGCATGTCGACTGGTTTTCAGGTACCATCAGAATCGGTTCAGGTGTCCCAGTCCTCCATCACGCCTGCCACCTGTGGCAGGGGATAAGGGGCACAGCTGGAACGCTGGAGTCCTTGGGTTTGCTTATTTATTCTATAACAAGCTTGTTTGTGAATGTGACAACAAGAGGTACCAGAAAACACCAAGATAAAAACCCAAACAAATATATATATTATAAAAATATATTATAAAAGCAGAGAACCTGAAATGCTCTGTCCGTACATGATGTTCGGGAGTGATTCGCTATATTGGGCCATTTGACAATTGGTTTTATTGTGCGCCATGATTTGAACCCCAAAACAGCGAGAGCATGTCAACAGGAGACAGAGAAAACCTCATGAAAGCAGATTCTGATTGTATGAGACTTTAGGGAGATAGACGGAGATAAAAGCAGGAAAGATGTGGGAGGGTATTGGTGGCCTTCAGAAACAAATAGAGAAAGAGACGCCAAACATCATCAGCAAAGCAAACAAAGGAAAAAAGTGAACAGCAGAGAAAAGAAGATGAGAGAGAGAGCAAGAGAGAAGCATACTTCTTTATAATATACAGCGGCGTAAAATAATTCAAACAACATTAACAGTTGTTCCTAACTGACTATTTATAGGTACTGTATGTGTTTGCTTCAAATTAATATTTTTGTTGGATCCTGTGAACTACAAACACCAGTTCTGCCAAATGTCAAATAAAAATATAGTTTCTATTTGCATATATGTGCTGAAAATGAAAACCGGAGAAGGTCAAAACAACAGAAAAGATGCTACTGCAAAGAAAACACTTTATACTAACGTTTATAGAATGCAGCATATAATTGTTCATGTATATAAAAATGTAAAATATAAAAAACAATTTGAACCCTTTATTACAGTACGATGCGTTTGGTCATGCTTTCATTATGCTCTTGGATGACTTTGTCATAAGGCCGTCATCATTTTGTTTGTAACAATCGTTTCCCAATGTAAAACTTCACAGAGATACTAAACGATTTCAAGAATAACAATGTGAAAAATGTACACGATATATATAACCGTCCTTCTTTACACGACTGTAATTGTCACCGCTGTCAGGATATTGTGACAGCCTTCGTCGAAACTTTAATTTACCTTGTGGCAACAAGTGGGCTGAGGTTGATTCTCATAAATGAATGAATCAGTCTTCCTTGAATACGTTTCTGTGTGTTCTATGCAAATGAACAAATAAATAATTCCAACTATCTGCAATTTCCTGACTCTCAGGATGCTCGAGTCGAGTAGTGCGAAAGAGCGCAGAATAAAATAACAAAGCCATCAGAATCATTTAGGCCTGTTTGTGTGCGCATGAGGGAAAGACATTGATTACGGCTGAGAAACTGAGGAAAGGCGGCGCAGCAGAGGAGCAAAATTAATAAAATAGCTGAAAGAGAGAGAAAGAGAGAGAGAGGTCTGAAACAGCTCAGCAGCTCCTCGAGTGAAATGAAAAGATATTAATAGCGAGGTGTTGAATTCTCATACAGAAATGAAGATCTAAAGCAGGTAATGTTTCCAACTTCCAACGGCCGGGGAATGTTTCTCAACGTAAACAGATTTCTCAGACATATGTTCCCCTGCAGGAAAACTGCTGTACTTTTGTAAACCAAAGTCTGCTTTTGTTATTTAAAAGCCTGTTAATATTTAACAGAAAAGGAAGCGATAAAAACTGATATTAATTATGAACGGTGCTTGATCTAATCGAATAACCAAATTCGGTCGCCTCGACTGTGCATTGTTTGCGCGCGCTCAGAAAATCTCGCTCTCTCTCTGTGCTTATTCAACCACTCGATCCAATTTCTCATTCCCATTGTTAAAGTGATGAGATAAGGGGAAAAGAAGTGTGTGAAAAATGAGGTGCATCATTTCGACATTCTGGGTGCATTAAAGATGCGGCGCGTGTGTCGGGGTGGGTGCTGCGTGCGCGCTGGGAATTGTGCGGGAGGGGAAAGCCATGGATTAAACATTGAATGATCCACCCAGAGGGCCTGCAGACAAACACACACACACACACACACACACACACACACACACACACACACACACACACACACACACACACACACACACACACACACGTGTGCGCAAAACACTGCAACGAAATCATTTCCGTCTCACAAAGCTATTCTTAGTATCGAACTAACCTTATATTCTCAGTCAAAGTAGCGGGTATGAAATTTCACACTTTTAAATGTTCGGCCTGCCAATCCCATCCACTTAATACACCGACAGCCGCAATTTGACTTTGACGTCATGATTGGAGCCCGATGTCTGGAGTCTGACCAAGAGCTGGGAATTAATTCCGAAATGAATTGATTCCTAGGTTCCATGCAATTGGGAATCTTATGTCCCAAAGTTTGGAATTAATGCATTTAAGTACATAAATTCATGCTTGATTGCCAACAATTTTCTAAGTATGCTGTGTAATAAATGATAATTAAGAAATCATTGTTTTCATGTAATGTGGTTTACTTTGATATCGATGAATCGATTGACAAAATGCACACTTGGTTACGGTAACAAAGAAAATTTCAAATATAAATAATCGCCGAAAGTATAGATAGCTGTATTGCATTAAAATGGTTTCATCTTCAGTAAAAAGGATCAAGAAGACTAGAAAACAAAGCAAGGAAACGATGGTAAGATTCCAGAACCATGAATTGGAATCCGCTGTAAATTTTTTTGAATAGAACAGGCAGTGTGATGCAACTTTGTTCCACCTGGACTTCGCGACTCAGGTATGCCACAAAAAAACTATCTGCTGAACATCATAATTAAGCTATAATTAACCGAAATAATTACCCAGGCAGAAATTCAAAACAGCTTCCCAAATGTGCCCACCTGCGCGCATGTGTCCACATCTCCAACAATACAAACATGTTATTCTCTAAATATAAGATATAACCTTTACATAAATAAGCATGAAGTTTACCGCACTAAAGCATCATTCTCATAAAATGTGATTTCTACTTTATATGATGTGATTTTCTGTAGATGTGTGGGAGCAAAGTACCGCGGGATGCAAATCTATAAGATGCAGAACACGCTGTAATGCATGTTCTGAAAAACGCCTACATCCACATTTAATGATCTTCTGATCATCATGTGATGAATAAATGCTGTCCTGATCAATAGAAAATGCAAACATCCGAGAAATGTTCTTTTCTATCATGTCCAATACAAACCAAACATATATAAAAATGTAACATCCATCCGCAAGGATGCCTGACGGTTTCAGCACATTTAGCACCTGTTCAACGGCATTGCGGGTGCTTTGTGGATAAGCGGCCTTTTGTGCCGAATTGTTTCGCGAATTCATCTACAGGCCGAAAGAAACTGGGACATATTGGATGCAAATTCCAACAGTCTTATCTTAAAAAGTGTGCAGCTCAGGTATTGTGCTCTAAAAGAGTGACAGACAAAAAGCGAAGACAATAAGAAAGAGACAGTGAGGAAGAGAGAGACAGAGAAAGGAAAAGCTAGGACACGGGTGCATGTTTTACTCTCGGCCGTATCGTTTTCTTGACTAGCGAAGAGACGTAGTGTTCCTGTCTGACTCTCCTGTCATGCACTAATGGATGTCTGCAGATAAACACACACACATAGACACACTACCAGAAACCCACACCAACAGTTTCAATGTGTTACAGATGTGTCATCCATGACGAAACACAAAGGCAGATCCTAACACAGATACAGTTCCGGATGTTGCCGGAGGTGCTGCATCCAAATTTACGGAATCGCTACGGATCAATACTCCACATTACACAAACAATTCCCACAAAACAAGCACGCAACCCCTATCCGGCACCGGTGGGCATTACTAGCATTTTGTATGAAATGAAAAGCATGTTGTTACTCCGGTGAAATAACTCAGATTCGCTGCAAGCGTTCGGAAACTAATGAAGAAACAAACAGAGATGAATGACGCAGACATAATGTACGGCACACTGTATGTTTCTGACCGCAGTCTTTGACGGGACTCAACGGAGAAAGTAAGCGGTAAAACCAAATGCAACTAAAATATCACGGATCACTGCATTACAGACAGCACCGTTTGTTATAATCCAACTGTTCTGGTTTGGTTACCGTAGGCGTTACATTTACTTTAAAAGACATCATTTACATTTTGAGATTTAAGAAAATCTTGTATGTCTTTAGTTATACTATGAGCAAGATCAAAGCATATTTAACTTGGTCATTTATTTTCAGTCTGTCTGGTTTTAAAATTACAAATAATTGGCCTAAATTGTTTGATTTCAATAACACGGCATGGGTGCAATTAGTGTAACCCATTTTATGGAGATAAAACACACACATTACATTTATTTCAGATGAATTACCTTTAATCGTCTTTTTATTGCTCGTATTTCAGTTATTTTATGTAATTTTCTACAAAACACATTCCTCCATCTTCAATGAGGAACTAAGAGGTATGGATGTCCACAATATCCCTGTTGTTTTTAAAACCCTATACTGTTAAATAGCTGCCAATAATCTACAAGTAAAAAGCTTATTGTCTAATCTCCTACATCACAGCATGTCTTTTGAATTACACATGAACCCTGGTAAGAATCACACACGGGAACATACATGCGAAACAACTGGGCAGTCCAAATTATATTCATGAATTGCTTGGTTGTCAAGATACCATAAACATGTTTGATGGTATGCCAAGTAGCCTGGTGACATGTTTGATGGTATGCCATGCTCTCGATCCAAAACATTTTGTAAATACGTATTGTAGCAATGATAGGCTACACTTATTAAGACCCAAAAACAAGACAAGTTTTCTTTAGTTAATTTTTCAAGTCCACTAGAACATTTCACACGGGAAATAAATCAAAGGTTCGACATATTTAATTCATACACAAAATGTTTGCTTTCTTAAAATGTGAAATCATAATGGCCAATGGATGGCACAGATTTTTTAATAAATCAGGGAAGTGATTTGAACTTATCAGCCATTTGAACATTATTTAAGAGCAAGTAAGAGTCATTCTAGCACAGATTCATTTAGAAAATCCATCGCAAAAAATATGATGTAAATGTTTAAATAATTTATATTATTTATACAATACTACAGTTTTAAAACAGTGGCATAAACGGTATGTTAAAGCATTTGCATTGTAATGTTACTGTAACACAAGTTCACCCTGGCATAGCAAACAGTTTCAAGAAAAATTAAGTAAAAAAATCGTGGAATCAGTGTACATGATAAAATTTTATATTTCTAACAATCCGTATTTTTTATTGTATAGTCGTTGAACCATGTTTAAAGGATAAGACCCAAAACCCAGGACAGCAGGTAAAATATTTCTGTATTTTCATATTTAGTTCTTCTTCGGCTCATCGACTGGCACGCCACAGACCCCCGGCACTCCACAAAAGCTTTTTCTTGTACTCGGCGAGCTCGACTCAAGCTTTACTACTTTGAAACCGACGCTTGTCAAGCCACTCGTACTATAAAGTAGCTTTCAACACTGACATCCCATCCTTCACATCCGCCCATCCATTCCTCTCTACCAGTGAAAAACAAAGCTCAGGTAAAACAGTACTATTTCTGGAATAACAAACTGTTGTCACACTTCACAGAAGAACATGTAAATCCTCAGCGGGTTTGTTTTTGTACGAAAGGGGTAAACTCCCATGGAGGGCGAATGTGTGGTGGCGTTGGGCCGTGTGTTGGGGTAAAGGAAGACCCTTGCAGATGAAGAGATGGGCGAAACAAAAACACAAGAGCTACCATACTACAAAAAAAAGACTTACAGTACATACAGACATATAAGCTTGTTTTGATAACGTTAAAACCAAAAAAAGTAAAAAAAAAAAAAGGTAATTTAAAAGTTTGGAAATTGAGTAAATATGTTCATAAAACGTTGTGTATTTATAAGTAAAAATGTATCAAATCTATTGAACTCAAACATTTACATTAGAATTCTGTTAAAATACTGGTCGATGTTATAAATATATATTTGTTGAATAAATCTTTTTCAATATAAACTATAAGTCAACTTTTGAGAAATTAAGTGTTGGATTTTAAAACTGATGTTTAAAGATATATAACGTAAATAAGGGTTTATTTTTTTTGAGATTTACAAAGCCCCATGTAACATTTTTCCAGTGTGCACGGTCTTAAATATCTACATTATCTAACAGAAGACAAAAATGAAAAGACTAAAGTCTATCCACATAAATAAACACACATCCGCGAATGCTGTAAATATGATGTGAATGATTTAAAGCTTTCTGAACTCGAGGGCTATTGACACACATGACCTCTTGCAGTCATCTGGTGTGTTTTGCCAATGTCTGCGGCAATGTTCTTTCAGCTTCAATAATTGAAAGAGGTTTTAAAAACACTGCATTTGTTAAAACAGCACTTAGGGAGTGAAAGGCATTGCAACAAGAACGCATTTCACAGACACATATTTCCATATCAATGTGTCCCGCGTGAAACAACAAACAAAAATGTGTTCTGGAAACTATTCAGACATGTCTGGAACTGGAAACAATATTGCAAGGCTATATATAAAAGTTAGAACTCTTATCATCACATTTTCTGAAGGTTAGGCACCTTATCACTTTATCAAAGCAAAATGCATCTTTAATCTTATACCTCAAGGTCTTTATATTCTTATTTTGTAGAGAGCCATCTACTGTATATACGGTACTTCAGAGAATCCAGAAACTAAAGCAACTTCCCTAAAAACCCACAACAACCTCATTAACTTTATTCTCCATGCAACCACGGATCAAGACCTTTAAACACTACACATGAGGTCTTCTCTGCTGAACCTAATGGACAGTTATTACATTTAGTCCAGGCTACTACAGACAGCATGTACAACGCCGAACACCCATCACTGAAATGCAGGATTCAAGTCACAGCCAATCCCATTCCCCCATTAGCGCCACGCAGACAGACCATTAGAAAACGTCAATACTAAAGCAGCCAGACAGTCCGATGTGCCCCCCAAACCTCTCTGTGAGGTCATCCGTGACGGGTGGTGAAGGAGCAGAGCATCAAGCAGAAGGGCGAGAGAGTTTAATTCAACGGCTGGAGGGCAGGGAGCGTCAGCCAACGATGAGGAGATGATGATTGGGTTACAACCCTCAGCCGTACAGGATGGCTGTGGCCCAAAGCAGCACTGAAGCAAATATATACAGTACACAAGTGCATATTCATATTTTACATAGTGTACACATTTTTCCTAGAATGCACTTTTGATCAAAAACCCATCAGCATTTATCACGGTCAGGAGTTCCTTCGGTGAATGGTTCAATTTGAGCAAAATCATCTGCTTCTTATGTTTTTTTTCCGGCTGGTTATCCCTGTATTACAAAACCAACATGAAGTGAACATTACTATCAAACTGGGATTGCTTCGCTTGAAGGGTTCCTTTGCAAAAACTGAAAAGCCTGTTATTGATATAATAATGTAATAATAATTTTTTATTTTTTCATTAATCATGCCTTTATTGTGTTGTTAGCTATACATGTTTAAGTTATTATACTTCATCAAAACAACCAAATTCCAGTTTGATTGACATTCCTTAATAAAGAAACATTATTTTTGAAATGTTATCCGTTTTTGCATATTAATTTTGATTATGGACAAGGCAGTCCTTCCTCTAATGTAGTAATGTTTTATGAAGCAGGGATAGTTCACCCGAAAATGAAATATTTAAATTCAGTTGTCAAACTCATCACTTCAAACCTTTATGACTTACTATTGTCATCAAAACACAAAAGAAGATCTGTAATGGAAAGTTGGTAATTATGGCGTAAAAACAAAGCCAAATCAATTGTGCCAGTTACTTTCTTCCAAATATACTGTTTGTGCTTTGGAGCAATGTCAAGAGGATGAGAATATCATGATAGAATTTACATTTTAGGATGAACTCCATTGAAACTGTGCAATCTGTAAAAATGCTATATTTATTCATTTCGTAGATGCTTTTTTGTTAAAGAACAAGATCATTTATTAAGTAAATACTGTATCAAAACTCTCTTAACCCCTCACTGACTCATAATGCTATAAATGTTTTAAGAGGAGCGTACTTGAATATGAAAAAAGTTGATCAATCGACCGCCGGTTTTATGTTTCACACATTAGATGAGATTAAGGCAAACGTCACAGATTGCCGTTCTATGATTGTTCATAACATTTCAATAAATATTTTAATAAATCTCACATTAGACTAGATCCTTAGAATATGTCCTTTCGAATATTGTTTCCTACAAAGCATGATGCTAGCAACAACCTTTAAATTGCATATATATAGATTATAATCCTACTTCAACTGCACTCAGTAAGTTAATTTGAATAAAAGATGTATTTATAGCGGGCTTCCTACTGCAGAAGTGGCACAGAAGCCTGAATAGTGTTGATTGTTGTGCATGCATCAGTGTTTCCTTGAAGAAACGCAAATCTAGTTTTATTTTTGGCCTTGTGCCCTTTTAATTAGAGAAGATAACAAAAAGAAAAGTCTAAGAATTCATGATGAGATACCGTGTGCCATCACTCCTCTCGAGATGAAGTACGTGAGCTAAATGCCATGGCTTTTACACCGCATTGATTATTGATGTAAGGACATTACATATTGATGCAAGTAAATATCAAGATGAAAATTGTGTCACTTACTTACAAACTTGCATGACTATGTAGATACAAAACAACCATGACATTTCTCAAAATATCTTCCTTTGTGTTCCATAAATAGACACAAGGATGAATAAATGATCCTTGCTGGGTTCTCCTCGCATTGATTGTATCAACGCATATCAATACGAGACGCATGAAGCTCTAGTTTAAAAGCATCCGACTTGATGCGGAGGGTATATTTAAACTTCCTGTCACTGCACTACATGAAAGTAAATGGAGTTTACTTTGGAGTCAGACAGCCTCATTTTATAGACTGAAGCTTCCAGCACGCTGCAAGCCATAAAAACTTCACAAGAATTTCACGAGGTCACAAGAAACCCGAACTGGCATTGTGGCACAAAACCTTCGATAAAAAACATTTAGCACATTTTTATCTTCAGTACTGATGGCACAATACTGCCGAAGCAGAAGGCGGCTGTATTTAATAAAAAAAATCCCTCGCTGCCCCCCGCCACGTTTCAGTGGCTCATTACTTCAGCATGGGGTGTTTGGTTGGTAATGTCTCAATTTCTTAAGACCCCATGAGGGGGTTCGAGGGAAGACTACTAATAAAATTTCGTATCCAGCGGGGGTGTTAACCATGATGAGTCTGAGCACAAAAGACCGAATATACTAAGACTGCCAAGTGAATAAAAGTTAAATCGGAGGTATAAAATAATTCAAATGAATTTGACGAGGCAAAATGAAAAAGATAATATCTGAGAAATTGTGAATTATTTCACGCCCAGGGAACAGATGGCTGAGGTAATAGGTAAAAAAAGAGCTTTCATTCTTTTTCGGGCAGAAAGAGAAATTTGTACCGTTCAGAAGCATGAAAAATGAACAGGCCACTTAATATTACAAGCAACACGATTGTGACGTAAACCCATAAAATAAAGAAGATAAAGACTTTGGGGCGAAATCCGTGCTTGGTGGAAAGACACATATTTGATTTACTAAGAGATTTGATTTTCTTTCCTTTCAAGGCATTTATATTTTTTCTACCATGAATATAACTATTGCTCAGGTGATGCTTGTTCATGCCTAAGGTAAAGTTCACCCCAAAAATGAAAATTGTGTCATGATTTATTCCACCTCTTGTCATTTCAAACTCTTTCTTATGTAGAACACATAAGACTTTATTTTGAAGAATGTAACCATACCGCTTAACAACTATAGTATGGACACCATAGGCAGCGTTCAATTCTTAACATTTTTCAAAATATCTTCTTCCGTGTTGTTCATTAAAAAAAGAAAGTCATAAAGGTTAATAAATGATGACAGATATAACTTTAGGGGTTCAATAGAAGAGTCGAACCTATATAACATTGGTTTTAAGAAAAGATAATGGCAAAAACTGAAATGTTGTTATAACGCAGTAAAACTAATATTTAGTTAAACGCAGCACATTTGAGAGACATTGTGAAACATTGTTTTGCCTTGTTTGCGTGTAAATTGCAGACCTGCTCTATTGACCGGTTGACTACAGCGTAAGACCAGGCCAAACAAAAACTTTAAGCACTCGACTACACCGGATAATTGAGGCCTATCAGTGCTCTGTGTGCCAAAAAACAACACTCGGAAACGAACAGCGAGAGAATAAATGTGTGTGATTGGAGGTTCAAGAAAGTAGAGGAGGATTTTCCAGGAGAAGAGTCTTCAAAACGAAACTTATTTCAATATCAAATATGTAGTTTGATCAACTTATACTTTTCAGCACAAGGTGATCTGGGAAGAATCTGTATAATACTTGAAGACGTCTTATAAGAAGATGTCTACACGCATTTATTTAGAAACTCCAATAACAAGTCTGTATAATGATGTTGTGACAATCATCTCTGTGATCTATAAAGACTCGGAGAGAATTGAATTAGGCTATCTTGAGATTACCCATTTTCATTGAGTCGATGACAAACATTGACTGATGCATCTTTCCCAATCAAATAATAATACAGAGTGAGACTTTTACAAGCTTGTCAGCGTGATCCGTGTATGTACGCCTGGCACAAAAGCGGAGCCGACCCTGCGCGAGCATACGTCCTTGTGCGGGAAGGAATGAAAGAGGTGATGACAGAACAGTGGCAGAGTGTTGTCAAGGCGACAGATGCGGAGGCCTGAAGTGGGCCCTCAAGGCTGAGGGGTGTCTCGCTGTGTCTCACAGAATTGCTGAGAATGCGGACACACAATGGGCTGCAGGTTTGTCAAAAGCCATTAGCTTGTCAAGGATTTTAAAAAGCGGGAAAGATTCCTGTGTGGACGATACCTGTACACTCCCAACCCAGAGCTGGGTTAGGTCTGGATTGTATATAGTATCAATATTTTTAAAGACAGTATATTATTTATAATAGTGATGTAACAATATTAGATTTTCATGACACAATCATGTGACCAAACAGTGATATTTCAATATCTATAATATCTATTGATTCACAAATACTGTTATCTGTCGAATATAATATAAAAGAATATTAATTTCATTTTGTTTTCTTTTTTTGGGGTTAACAAATCACACCAAAATATGTCTCTAAGGTAAGCGGAAAAACTTAATATGTAACCATTATGAACCAGTATGTTTAATAAAATATCTGCAGACAAAGCAAAAAAAAAATATATATCAATATTATTATAATCATTAACAACATTATTTTAAACTTATTATACAATCGATATTAATATATTTTTTTAGATAAATATAATAAATAATATAATAATATATAATAATATATAATATAATATAATATAATATATAATAATAATATAATAATAATAATATAATATAATATAATATAATATAATATAGTATAGTATAATATTATAACTTCAGTTGAAATTAATAAATATATTTTATTTCACAAAACTAATAAAAAAGGCTTTGTAATTTTTTTGCAATTTTTGAAAATCATTATTAATTAAACACTTAATACAACAAAAAAACTATAAAAACCCAAAAATACATTATTCCTCCCAACTTGCTATATGAATTCTCTTTAACTCTGAAACCATAGACATTCAACTGATACTGTATACGGGTGTAAAGATATTAAATGTAAATAATAAGTCAAATAAATTCTATTCCAGTGTTGTTAAAGCTCCACATCCGTGTGCTTATAGAGTTGGGCTCTCAGTACAGTTTGGCAGTCCTTTATGCAAAAAAATATCATAGCAACGTCCTCCCAGGATTGAGTTTCATTTCAGTCTTAGTCAGTCGGGGTCAAAAGTGATTTCTTTCTGGGACCTGCTGTGTAAGCTTTGAATTTGCGCATGGCTGCACTATGAAGGCCATGTTTCATATTCAACGCTTGGAGCAACACTGCAAAGAAAACCACAAAATGAGAAACACACGCGAGTCAACAAACACACGTAGGACAAAAGGCTTAGAAATCCACCAGGTTTAATTACAACCAGTATACAAAAATAATGTGACAGGACAAATTGGAGCTTGGAACGTACACCATTTTTTCTTCCTCGCTCCAATTAAACGCATCGTACAAGTTGAAGTCTTTGTGTGTGTGTGTGTGTGTATGTGACATGAAACAATTCCTCTGGAAGAGACGAAGCATCGTGTATACAGTTAAAACAAAAGCAGCAAAGCCAAACGCAGAACAATGGAAAGGCGTGAAGGTAATTCAGGGTTGCGTATCAATTAGTAATGCGTTTGCTCCTTCTCTAATTTATTTATAGTATTCACAAAAAGCTGATGAGACGGAAGCAAGCGGGCAAACACCATGTGTGGAGTCACAATTTTGCTTAATGCCTTTGAGACGCTCGGAGACTGGAGGCAGTTTCAAACAAGAGATGCCATAGCACATTTCTGTTTTTCAACCGAGGAACAGTAGACGGAGACAGGGTGCGTAATTGCAAGCCAAAAACATAGTTTTTTTTGCCCCAGTGGTGTTCTGCCTGCTGTGGCACTATTTTTACGGAGGATTAATACCCCAGCGGTTCCCTCTTCATCTTGAATCTTTCCGGGTTATAAAACCCAAAGAGCAGCTGACTGTGGAAACTAAGAAGAATATAGATTTTCTCCTTTGCAAATAGGATAATACTTTTGAACGTCAGTGTAATTGGTACCGATTGTGTTTTTTTTTTTTGTTGAGAACAAATCCTTGGCAGCCACAGTACTTGTGGAGGTGAATCTCACATGTCCAGGTCATATTTGACTCCAATTTCAAAGACAAAAACAGATTATTTTAATAAGGGTTTCATTAAGACTAGATTATTTGAATGGAAGTTAAGCACATGCATGCAAAGTCTCATTACCGTAACACATCTGGACATTTTACTTATGATTCTCTATGGTTTTTCTCATTAGTTTCTCATTATCGTTCTATGAGAATTCAGCTGTTATTATTAAAATTTGCATATAAAAATGCAATACAACAAAGGCTACCATGACAAATAAAATCTTCATTATTCACAATTTAATTTTAATTCTTGCAATAAAAGCTCATCCCAATAATGACAATGATTAATCATTTACTCATCCTTTCATTTCAAACCTGTGAGGTTTTTATGCAGAACACAAAATAAGATATTTTGCAGGAAATTGGTGACCGAACACTCATGCACTTTGACTGTACATAACCAATGCGAGTCAATGAGAGCCAGGCAACATCACTCTTCAAAATATCTTCTTTTGTGTTCTGCAGAATAAACAAAGTTAGGTTCGAGTAAATGGCACCATTTTCATTTGGGGTTGAATTATTATTTTAGTGGGGGAAAGGACTGACATTTATTCTTGTTTAATGTCAAAATGTAAAAATTGCATTCATCATTTGATCATTGGAGTGAAATATGACAACCTCAAACATGTTTTAGCTACAGTCGATTATGCATATGCGTTTAGTGTGTGTGTGTGTCAGTGCATAAAGTGTGAATGGCATCAAGGCAACTGAGGTTATTCTCACTACTCTGATCTAGTGTACTACTTCTGCGCTCGTATTTGGTATTTGACCCCTACATTGGTTATTTACAGTACTGATAAATACTTTTTTATATATATATATGTGTGTGTCACACAAAAGACGTCACGTCAAGATACACACCATCACAGAATAGCACTGTATTTCCATCTATAATACTAACAAACTTAACAAAAAAGTACAGATTGTAGTTTAGTGGTACAGCAGTTTGTGATATGAACATTTTGCGTCGAGTAGCATTATTTACACAGGAACAGTAAGTAAGCCATGAACTCCGATCATCTTTTAGACATATCAAAGAAGAAAAGTTACAATCAGCATGGGAAGTCATCCAAAGCTGATGGGGTAATAATGACTTATACCATCATTAAAAACACCATATGGGGGCAATTTGCCATCTTGTTTTTCAATTTCATCCTTTGTTACAATATTTAGGTCTGGCAATAATTTACAGAATCTCCAATGAATTGTCGCCAACTTTCATCTCGAAAAAAAAACCACATCCCAGAAGGCACTTACATCATCTTATTATCAAAATATACTATTGTCATAAAAGTGTGCCTCTTACTTTGTAACTAGATGAAAATATGTCCGGGTCATATTTCAGCCGAATCAGAATTTCAATTTCTAAAAATGTATTGTTCCTACCCATGCTTAAATAAAGTATGGAAGTTGTTGGGATTGACCTAACCTATTTATGGAATTTTCAACCGACGGTTGACGTTAATACTGACATTTCCTAGGTTCATTTAAACAGTTGGCTTTGTATATAATATTTTATGCGTTTGGATGAAACTTGCATGCCAGCAATTTGATAAATAAAATTAAATCAATTAGTTCATTATAACTAATATTATCATCCAAATGTTCTAGAGGACATCATCTGTGTTCTTTTCACCAAAAACACTCTTGTAATGGTCATCTCTAACAAGCTTCGTTTTCTTAAAGAACAATGCAACATTTTGTTCCTTAACTTCAGGGTGAAATATAACCCAGACATGTTTTTGACAGATCCGCCTGACACCCAATATTTGATCTTTATGTAGCCTTGGGACTGTGCAAATGAGAACAAGATATCAATATCTTACCCTCGATACAAATCTTCTCCTTAAACATTCAGAAGTTCAACAGAGAAGTTTCCGCTAAAACACTAATGCTACGAGTTGCAAACAACGTCCCTTTTCAGCGCAGCTCAGTATCGAACGTCCAATTTCATTTCAGATCAGAAAGTGCCCAACCATCTCCGTAATATCCCAGTTCACAGACCACACCGATCGTGCCCGACGCAGATTCAATTTCACAACTAAAACGGTTTGGTGGCATTCGTTTCTTTGCAACCGCAAACTAACTGCTATTTACTTTTTCTGTCCCCTTTTCATTCTGCTCATTTTGGTTTTGTCGCCGGCATTATAAGCCTGAACAAATCGAGGCTCGGAAGCTCTGGGAAAATAGCTTTCCCATCCTTATTTTTCAGTGCAGTGATGCAACAAAAAATTCTGAGCGTGGGTGAACGTCTCTGTAGGCTATAGTAACTACTGCATTCCACTCGCCGAGTTCAGATAGTATAATCTCCAAATTAACTCGCAGTATATCTGCACTGCTGGATGGAGGATGTGTCTGGGTGATATCACATTGGTGTGCGTGTGCTGAAGCGAGAGGATTCTTTGTCATTATCGGTCTAACTTCCCTCCGTTGAAGTCTCACTGCTTTGAAACCAAGGATGAATGACTCACGGCTTAAGTCATTCAAAGCGCTGCCAAAGAATCCACACAATCCGCATGTTATTATGCAAAAGATGCGCTGACCAAATACCGCAAACACAAATGGAACACACACGTTTGTAAAGTTACACGCAAACAGTTTATATCAGTTGACATCAAAAATCATCTCAAATGACACATATATTTTTTTGAAAAGTAAGCTTATACGCTAGGCTTCAAAACAAACCGCTGACCCGCTCAAGAGAAGCCCGGTCTGTCAAGCGAGCGGCCTAATCTCACGCCCGAGCATACGGTGAGAGTGCGTTACCCTTTGACCTTTTTTTCACAGCTGGCAGTTTTTCAACACCGTGGACTCAGCTGAACCCGACAACATATGCCGGCCGGCTTAACGTTCCCTGCTGGGCTCCGTCCGCACTCCACGGTCACATAATCCTCCACTCGAAGGCACATCAGTGGCGCTCTCTCACGGCCCGCAACCAATCCACGGTTTCTATCAATCAACTTAATCTGTATTAAGTGGAGTGTCAACACTGTTTTTCTTTTAATGGAAAATAAGGGATTTGTCTGCTGGAAAGAGTCGAAGACACGCTGTGGGCGTTTGGTTTGCTCCTACAAGCGGCCTGTTTGCAGTTTTTTCGACTTGCTTTTGAACAGTTCGACATAACTGGATTAATCCAGGAACGGGCGCTCACAGCGTAGGACAACACGCAATACTTCCTACCTTCTGAAATAAACATCGCCTTGAACGCGCTGTTCTGCAGAGGCAGAGAAGGGAAAAACATTATTACGCCTCTCCCTTGAACCTCGGGAGTCATTCAGAAAATTCCTTTACCGTAACAAGACATCAGATTAATGATCAAGAGCTGTAAAACTAAAGTTGAGCGTCGACTGAATTGATCAGTGACACGTAGACAAACGACCCAGATGCCAGGAAGAAGCGGTGCAATGTGTCACTAGCTGACAAAAGATCCAGCTGTTCTCGAAGATGATGTTCCCAGCAAACTGTTCCCACATCTTTTACTATTGTGCTCACGGAGTGACTAAACCACAGAAAGTCCAGTAAAAAAGGACATCAACAAGAAGATACAGTTATACAACAATCACGATGTCTACAGAACAAAAGTTCCTAGCTTGTACCGTAAAGTCGCTTTGGATAAAAGCGCCGGCAAAATGCATGAATGTCAAATACTTGATGTCAATCTTCATAAAATGTCTTACACAAAGCTATGCTTTATAATGCAAGCAGCATTCAAACGTCTTTTGTTCTTGATGATGAGTGATTTTTTCCCACACAAATAACATTAACCATTTTGTTTCCACGGCACGTTTTCTTTTAACGGTTTCAAAAAAGGTCAAGTACGGATCAAGTAAATATCAGTCAGGATCGCACATCCATCTTATCTTCGTTCCTTGATGTTCAGACGTAGATGGCAGTCCGGGAAATGATGGATCCATCTCTCTGGGACTCCATGTCGTCTTCAAGGTATGGTGCGCATTCTTCCTCTCGCCGGTGGATTTGGTAGCTGGCCGGCAGTCCACCAAAGCGGTCGTACCTCTCGTCCTCTTCCTCCTCCATGCTGTCGTTCATGGCTTCGAACTTCCTGCGCTCTGCCTCATTTAGCTCGCCGCTCAGCAGGATGTCATGGGCGGTCGGCGTGCCGCTGGTCAAGTGCGGGAACTCATTGCACTTAGCCGTCAGGCTCCCCGGCTCGCCCTCGCGGTACGTGTAGATCGGCCCATTGTTGTTTGCACCAGTACCGTTCTTGCTAGTTTTCTTGCCTCCAAAAAGACGAGTTTTGTTGCCATAACCGCCCTGCTCACCGTCGCCCGAATACCCGTGCTGTTGACGCCGGCTGCGCGCCACTAACACGGCAACCAGCGCGCTGACCAATACGAGGGCCAAGAGACTGCCCAGAATGGCGCCGGCCACCACCCCCGCACTGGAAGGGTCTTCGGTCGACTCTGCAGAGGAGCACAAACACATCAGAATTGATCTTTGGCGACTGCTTGCGGTTCGCTGGTGGGTGATGCCATTAGTAATCTTCACTCTTTGGTTCTGTTTTTAAACATTTTTGGGATGCCCCCAGTTCCCAGCTACAAGTCCTATGGTGTGAGCCAAGTTTGCCGGATCCGATCACATGAGAACACAACACAAACATCCATTCCTTCGAACAGGTGAGATCACGCCACGGCACGAAGGACGCACAAGACGACAGCGAGAAAGAGAACAACAGATGGAGTAGGGAGGTAAAACTGTGCCTGATCATGCGTATAAGAAGAAATGTAAGTTACAATCTACAATGGTTCTTTCCACCCCCCACAACTAACAGGTCTATCTTTGCATTCCACCCAAATCCCGGGAATGCATCCAAATTCCAAACACCTGCTTCTGAAAGGCTTACCGACATTTTATGCTGCAACCTGTCTGGAATGCTCTCAAAGTGATGTCTGTATTGACAGAGAGCAGCGGTGATGTCAAGAGGAGAACCTGTTTTTATTTTCTGATTTAATAAAAAGATTTCAGACCGAGACTTTTCAATTGCAAGGACAGTAATAGTGCTTTGCAAGTCCACTGAATTGATTTTGGTTTCCACCATAATATACGAGTCAATACAGAAATAATGCTGGTCCTGAAGCTAATTTTGAAACATGCAGAATAAACACAGAACTATAGAAAACTGCAAGTAGCTGTAAAAAAAAATCAGCCCCTAAGCAAGCGAATTTTTATAAAAAATTGTTCATAGTGCTTTCAAAACATTGCAGCAAAACATTTTGGCAAGATGTTTATTAGGACATTCTAATCAGAATTGAGATTTATATATATATATATATATATATATATATATATATATATATATATATATTTTGTTTTTTGTAATGAATATTTTAGTAATTTTGCATAATTTTATTGTCTACTTAATTATACAATAAATTATGCTATAATACTAATATAAAGAATACATAAAAATAAATATTTATTTTTTGTACATAGGCATATATATATATATATATATATAAAATAAAGCGTGCTAAAATACTAAAATAAAGTGTACATAAAAAAATATATATTTATGTACACTTTATTTTATTAACTCTATTATATTTGTTTTATTTAATATATTAATTAATTGCTAATAAAATTAGCGCAACATAAATAATAAATAAGTAATAAATAAATATATAATATATCAAATAAATAGTACAATAATATAGATAATAACAAAAGGTAATTACTTTTTTGTTGAATAGTATTGCTATTAGCATATTAATTCTATGGTCATCTGATTTGATTTAATATGTTTATTTATATATCATTTAATTACAAGTCATTTTATAACTGAGGCATTAACAACAGCAGTCATTATTATTCCTCTATTCAATGAATTAATATGTTGTATTTCGTTTTTACTGTAAGGTAATAATATCACTTCAAATCTAAAATAAGAAAAGTATGTCTTTGCAAGGCATACAAGAGTTACGCACCGAAGTATGATATCCATCATGAGTCAAAATATAATGAAAGACTACCAAAAAAAGGGATGACTATCCCTAGTTTGCATGATTCAAGTACAGTAGATCTTCAAGTTCATGTGCATCTACTCGAGTACAGAAAGGCCAAAGCCCCCCGCACACAGACCCGTGCAATCCCATTGCTCTTATTCCTCGCTCTCGGCCAAGCAATCACCAATTCCACCTCCAGCAATCTTCTGTTACCATGACAATTTGAGTCATTACAGATTCAGCAACTAGAGACGAGTCAAGAGGTTTCCCAAAAATCACAGCCGTCTCTTTATATGCTCCATAAGGCCGGCTTTCACAGCGCTGTCTTCTACTACTGAGTAACGGTTCATAAAAGAACAAACAGGAGTGATGAAAATGTGTACGAACACGTATATCCACATTAAATATCTTCCCACACAACACGGATTCAACTTAATATCCTTGCAATGTTACAAGCTTACACAATCTCTCGCTCTCCTACGCGCTTTCAAACCTTTCGTTCTCCTGCTTTTCAGGCGGTTTTATTTTATCCCTTTCCCAGGAGACTGAAAGGTGCTAAAACAGTGCTTTCTTAGGATAACCCCCTATACATTCTTTATTGACCATTTTTGCATTTAAGTCAAAATAAATAATCTGTCATTGAGAATTTCAAACCAATAATTTACTATCTTCTGTAGAATGGAAGGCAGGACTATTGTTCTTTTCTATACAATTAAAGTGAATGGTGACTAGATGCTGACATGCTTTAAGTAAGAGAAAAAGCATTTTACAAACTGAATGTTTGTAAACAAGATACAGAACGATACAGAACCTTACAGAAGTCGTCGTCAATTTTAAAGATCATGGTAAACATTACATCCCGCTGCTTTCTTTACAAAGCTGAATAAATGATGACAGAATATTTATGTTTGGGTGAACTACACAAAAGAAGATATTTTGAAGAATGTTAGGAACTGGTATCCATTAACTTGAATTGCTTATGTGTTCCTATAACAGAGGTGTAGGGGTATCACTGGTGTTTCCCACTTTCTTCAAAATATCTTCTTTGTGTTCTGCGGAAGACGCTTACATGGGTTTGAAATTACAAGAGGATGAGTAAATGAAAGAATTTCAATTGTAACAATTGTGAAAATGAAAATTCTGTCTACAACTCTTTTCATTTCAAACCTGTATGACTCTCCTGAAGAAAACAAATAATATTTTGAAGAATGTCTGGCACCTATTGAAATGCATAGTTTTATTGTTGATACAATAGAAGTTAATTAATGCCTGTTTCTGACATTCTTCAAAATATCTTCTTTTGTATTTTGGGAAGAAGAGCATGTCATACTGTTTTAAAGTAACAAGGGGATGAGCAAATAATGACAGAATCATTTTTGGTTGAACTATCCCTTTAAAGCCCTGCTGTCGGCCAAACAAAGACACGCGTGCTGCTATCATTTCCGTTCTCTCTTAACCTCAGCGTCTGTGACACTATCTCTGGCAGATGCCACAGCTCAGGATCCATAATTCATCGGGCTGGAAGACAGTATCCGTGAACCCTCGACATCCAGCTTTGAGACCATAAGACAAAAGACAGAGGTGGATGAGGAGAGACAGAGCTATTCCTTATCATGCCTCAGACTTCGACAGAACAACTGGCTTATGTTACGCTTTGACCGCTGTCCACCTCTCCTACAAGAACAGCTGCACCGCTTTCATTTTTTAATCAGCCATTTTTAAAATGCTAATTTGATATTTCCCCACTTTAAAGATCAGCTTAAACGGTAAATTTCAACAGCGGGCACAATATTAAATAATTTCCTGCTAATTAAAATCCCAGCCATTTCCTAAATCTTGCCAATTGTCAATGTTTGGATAAAAGCCGAATGTTGCAAATGCGTGTTAAAATGGCCAATAAATGTTTTTAATATAATGACATTAAAAATAAACAAAATGAAAAAGGTCCAAATTTCTTCCTGATGAATATTCTTCCTTTGCCAACTCTTCAAACAAGTTTGCAGCAATGCAATCAAATCAATCGAAATCTTTATTTTTTGGAGTGTAGGCTGTGGTTTTGAAAAGGTCTCGCACAGTTTGACACCCGACACAATTTAAGATGCTCACTGATTTAAACAGTAATCCGCTTTATGGCGCTGGGCCAACATTTTGGAAAGTCTTGCGAGGTGACGAGAGTTCGGCTATCGATCGACTGTGGGGCTAATAAAACATTAAGCCGGCCTTTATGAACGTTATCGAAAACGGAGTTTCTACAACCCACACGCGGGTGAGTCTTAGAAAGTCGTGGAAGTTGTTAAAGGTCATTATTGTCTAAGAATGTTGATGGGCTTGTGGACAAAGCACCTCTCCAGATCTCCTGACCTTTAGCGCGCCCGCCGTGCTCCTCAAGTGCCATAACTGCAGCACATTATTATTCAGCTGAACTCCATTAATGACACACTGGAAACCTTTGGCACATTAAAACCTGTTTCCATTTTCCAACACACACATACTGTATAAGCCAGAATCAACAGCTCGACGGCGCACACACTTGTGCTAATAAAAGCAAATGTGAAGGAGCTAAAATTTGCCATGTTATAAAATAAATGACTTTATTAGAGAGACTAAATTGTGCAAATCGCTAATGTCTTGCTGAATCCATTTATCTCTCTTTTCATTGTTTTTTATTTTATTATATATTATGAGTCATCGTTTGTTTTTTAAATGCGTTTAACCCTTTGAAAGTATTAAAAAGTGTTTGCCACAAGTAAAAGTGCAAGTATTTTATCTGTTATAAAGTACAGCTTTTTCTATTTTATTATAATTACAATTCCTCTAATTTACATCTTATGTTTCAGATAATATAAAAAATAATGAATTTTCATACAAATTTCAAATGTAAATCTTTGCAAACAGTGGTTTCTTGGCAAGATTTAAAGGATTAGTCAACTGGAAAAGGAAAATGTTTTGTCTGTCCTTGTGAAACATTGAATGTCTTTAAGGAGATTAAATAAAACTTTTTTATACTTATAAGGCATAATCTTAAATGAGATCAAATGTGGACAACGTGTTATATGTGTTATATACACATGTAAATTCCAACTGGATTCATACAACAAGGTTTCAAAAACACAGATTTCACATGTCAACAGGTTTTTTATGCAAATATGTCTTTCCTAAGGTAAATTATAATTAAATTCATCGAAATAATAATTTGTTGTTCAATTCAATTAACATTATTTGTTTGCATGTTTCAACGGATTAAAAAAAATTAAACCTTTTTTTAAGACTTTGTTAAATATTTACTTTGGATGAAATAATGTTAATCATTAACGTAAAACATTAGTTTTATGATGATTATGATTTATGATTAAGACCATTACCAACTATGCTACCGGTTAAAAGTTGAGACACTTGAGCGAAATGTTTCTCACAATTTCAAAAAACTTTTAATCTGAAGGTGTATGCCAAAATGTCAGAAATAAGTAAAAAAACAAATATTTATCAGATAAACGTGGTGTTTTAAATGGATGCCTGAATATTGAAAAAAGAACAGCCAATTAGAGCGCAGAATAGACAGAGATTTGTTTAAAAACCTTTAAAAGTATCTCAGGGTGAGACCTTAAGAAGCTGCTTGATAAAAATGACATGAAAACTGAAAACTATCAAATGCCACACGTTTATTTCTTTATTTTCTTAGTAACACCATAAATCACACACTTCCCTGTTTAATATCATAATTTTGATGAGTTTTTTTATTATTCTTAAATGTGAAAAAGTCTCCCCAAACTTTTGACCAATAGTGTTCTTGAATGACATCAGAACGCTTGAAATATAAAAGGTCATAAAAATGACTTTGTTCTCAAATTAAAAAAAAGAGGACAGGTCGTTCACATGTACCATTTCTTTAATAAGCCCTTATTATTCTCAATTCACCAAAACAAGAACCTTTCTCAAGCTGCATGATTACACTAAGTACAATCACCGCGCTCAATCTTGCAATTTTGTGTCATTACGCATGTTTCTGAGCTACAGGTTTACATGGAACCCACCAGCTATTCCACGCACTGATTGCATGCAGGGCTCCTGTACCAAACTCTATATAATGATGCAACCAAGGCATCCACTTTCACTCAACTATAAATGCTTGCCATCCATAAAATAACAAAAACAACCACCCCGGGTAGAACTGCAACCTCAATGCCAGCAATCAATCACGAGACAACGGCGTACCGGAGCGTTCGGCGCATGCACGGCGTGAGAGCGATCATTATATTCTAATTTATTTCGCCTAAAATACACAGGTTCCAGACAGCAGGAGAGAAGATGGATAGAAAGAGCGCGATGATCGCATTTCCTATGCCCGTAAAGCATAGTCTCAAATCTCAGGTCTGGCCTCGGGCGGTTCCTCCCAACCGGTCCCGCGCGGCCTGTTATTGATTTATTGGAGGGCTCAGGGGCGCATGGATTCGGCTCACACGGAGCTCTAGTGTGTCCCCTAAAGCTCTGGTTAATTGACAAGTGACGTGGCGACCACTAATGGTGCTGCCAGGGGTGATGCGGAGAAGTGGCACGACAGAAGAGTCTGATGACTGGAAAACACTTGGAGTTTTTGGAACGATATTATGGAGGGTGTACATCAGTAGGTCACAACAGTTCCTAGTGAATAATACTGCTTTGAGATCTTAATAACCCTATTGTCAAAGACGAGGACGAACACATGAACGCACTCACAGGCCTGACGGCTTAAAGAGCGAGGCGGTGAAGCCGTTCCGGAGGAGGAGGGTATTTACGACACTCACGTTTCGATCCGTGGCAGGCGATAATCCCAGCGTGCCTATCGAGATTTTTTCTGTCCTGCTTAAGTCGCCATGAGCGAACACTAAACACCAAGGCCTAAGCATGGATGAGTGGATTCAACATCTAGGTCTTCGATGCGATGCCTTCCCAAAAAAACTCATCTCATGCGGAGCACGCAATAAAGAGGTGTAAAGGTAATGACTAATAATGAGAGATATCAAGGTTGAGAAAGAGCTGAAAATAGCTCGACTGATACAAGCTAACCACGGCAAAACTGTAAAAGGATCCTTTAATGATTTTCAACGGTTCGCTGCGTCCGCCATCTCATCTGCGTCAAACACGTGAGAAATGTTCCATTGTCCCATTTCTGTCCTCGGAGAGACGGCCCGCTCCTCATAATCTACTCCGAAAGACTATTTTCCAAAGAAAATCCAGCCGGGTAATGAGACTCAAACTAAATGTTTATGAAAAATGCAGCCGACTCCATCTGGCTAGTCACGGCGGGCGCTTCGTTCTCCGACATTAAAGCATCGGTGTAGACGATCTGGCGCATTTTAAACGCTGGAATCGCTGAGATGTATTGAAGGAGCGCCTCATAAAAACGCCGCTTTTAAGTAAAGACTCCATTGATTCACATGCGTCGCTTCATACGTCTTGGAGAAGCTCCGAGCAGCTTGGATGGAATTCACAAGCAATAAATTAGCATACTTACAAAACAGATTTAATGTAGTATTTTTTACATTAAAATACATACATTTAAGCAGAATCATTTTAATTTAAAGGATGCCGTTTATCATTTATAATGTTCTTAGCTGTCTCTCAACTACACAACTCTTACACTTTCATTATTAACCGATTCCCACGTCATTTTCCAAATGTATGACTACCTTTCTTTTGCAGAACACAACAGAAGATATTTTGAAGACCGTCTGTAAACTAGACACTTTTGACTTTCAGACACAGAACCAAAAAGACATTTCTCAATAATGCCCCAAAAATGTATATACTCTTAAGTTTATATATAGATGTTAAATGACTAAATTACATTAGTGTTTCTAGAACAAAACAGAGAATATTTTAAAGAATGATGAAACACTTATCACCATTGACTTCCAGACACAAAACCACTGAGACATTTTTCAAAATAGCTTCTTTTGTGTTCTAGCAAAAATAAAGTCTTAGGTTTAAGTATGGATTTTAAATGTATATGTTGTGGAAGCTTTAAACGTATTCATAAATACTTCTAACATTTAGCCTAATCCCAGGCTTTTTTACAGTCAGTCTTATAAATCATTAAATCATTAAATTCAGGGTTGGTCAGTAAGATAGCCAGAAGCGAGACTCTGACAAGCCTGTTTTCAATTCTGTGATTGATCAAAGTAAAAGGCAACACAAGCGGGCCTAATGTTTCCGTAGTGCACCCTAAGGTTTCTATAGCGAGCCCTTGTTTCTGTAATGAGCTCTAATAATGGACGGTGGCAAAAAGCCAGGTCATTCTGCCAACCCTCTCCACTGACATTTCACTTAATGTTGGCAGGGTGACATCATCTCGCCTTCTCCGTGCCCCTTTCTTGTCTCAGTGTCGATATTCTCTCAAAGCTGTGGGCGATAAGCTTCATCCAGATGTCACGCGAAAGAGGTCTCGCGCACCTTATCTCACATGCCAAGTTGCAGACTTTGTTTTCACTCTGCGTCACACTTATCTGATCAAGGATGTAATATTCAGGATTAAGAGAAGACCAGCATATAATGCGTTGGCAACAACAAATCGATGAAACACCATCATCACTTGAACACTAATCTGAATATCTCTGCAGCTTAAAGTGATGAAAATTCTGTCAACATTAATCACCCTCTTGTTATTTCAAACTTGGTCGAGCAGAACACAAAGGAAGATATTTCGAAGAATGTAACTGCCAACCATTCACATGCAATGATGTTGTGACATGTAACCAAAAAGTAAGTGGATGCCATTTTTGTTGGCTACCAACATTCTATAAAATATCTTCTTTTGTGCTTTTGCATAATGAAAAGAAGATGAATAATACATGACACAATTTTCATTATTGGGCATGAAACAAAAATAGATGTATTTGATCTAGAAGGTTGGCCAGCATAAAAACCACACCAGCTAAACATAACTGGCGAGACTGGTTTACAGATGATGTCTGGGAAAGTTGACATGCATGAGGGTGACGGTAGAGGTTTTCTTATATTGTGCAAATGCTTACATGCGCATGCAAATGTGCATTTGTTGTTTGCATGAAGTCAATAGCAGATTTCCTCCCAAGCATCCGCTATAAAACCAAAAAAAGAGAACCAGCATCTAGCCAAGAATTTAAGCAGCTAAATGGCCTCTCAAACCCTCAACAAGAGTCTACAACGAAAGCCTTTAGTTTTCCTCATTTGCTGTCTGAAAATGGCTAGGGAAGGGAAATAAATGGGGAAACACTCCTCCTTGGCAAACTCCATGATTAGTGTGGTAGCTGGCACAAGTCGAGGTTTCCCCCAACCCGTAGAGAGAAAGATATAAGAGATCAAAGTGATATAAACTTCCCGAGAATTGTATTAAAACAGCCCTAGTTTTTCACGCACAAAGTAAACTGGAGAAAGAATATATAAATATCACTAATATGTGGAAAAAAAACACAGATTCTCGACCCATGTACAGGTGTATTTTAAGCTCCTCTTGAGTTTGCACACATCTCGACAGAAATCTGCTGAGCTTTGTCATTATGTCTCGGTCATACTGACAGCTCGAGGACTCTACAGATATATCAGTCTAGCAACGCTCGAAAGCAATACCGCATTCTTGTGTGTTCGCTTCGTAATCCTCTCCAAACAACGCGTTGAGAGCCATTTTTGGTTAGTACAGTTCAGTCAAAGGTCCCATTTTTATACTCTGAAGCTTTTCCACCACAAATACTAGAATGGTTCTTTTGATTTGAAAGGTTCTCTACGGAAACATTCTGATAAAAATGCGTCCCATATAGCATCGTGAAAAGTGTGAGTGTAATCTAATGTCCATCTATGAATCACATGAACACAAAAATGAAACAATTCCAAATGCTTTCATGATGAAAAACGTCCCATGCACCGAGAAAAAAATTCACTGGGTTGCTGCATGCTGTAGAGTTGTTTTCGCACCCAACAGACTAAAAGAATTATGCAAATCAGATAACACCACAAGCGCAGCCAAAACATTTGCCGAACACAATTCGTCCATCTTGCGAGCCAGTTCTGAGCACAAACCCGCAGCAGACCGCCACAATGTGTCACACTTAACTCGGGCCTCTACGGCATTTCACCACTGCTGTGTACAAAGAATGCGAAACCGCTCTTTAGAATGCTGAAAGTGTGCCCGACTACACTACATGTCTGGATAAATGCCCAATTGTAATGCTCTTCTTCATCATTTGATGAATTACGGCTGCCATGATCATTAGAAAACGTCTCTTAAATAAAACCCCAATTACTGCCAACGTCGGTATAACTTTCTATAAGGTCAGTCATCCCAGGCACAGCGCTGAGTTGAATAATGCAAAAACAAGCAGAATATCTAGAAAAGGAGGTTGTTTTCATTCAAATAATTGCAATTTAATTTCATCATGCGTTGCAGACGGTTTCAGGTTGAACTACATCAGCATCAGCATGCAGGAGGATGTGAAATTTACCGTCACTTTCAGCAAAATGAGTAAATGTCCAGCGCCGGCACATAGATTTTATACAAAATGAGTCAAACTAGATCCTTAACATGCCAGTCGCTGTGACAGCATCAGTGACGGTTATCCGTGCTGCTTTGCTTTCATGTCAAGGGTTTAGGGGAGTGCAATAGCGACTGTATCAAAGAGTGGGTGTACGTGAACGTTTCTGTGAAAAGAGGACCAGGCGTGCTTATGACAGCGATAAGACTTTGCCCTGTGCTGCTGTTGTCAAGAGGGAAGCAAAAAAAAAACGTTAGAACAACATCCCACACTTTCTCGCTACAGCGCGCCTACAAAGAGCCTTTGTTCTCCCACAAGACAATCGAAGTCTCCAAAAGGATTCCCACGGATTCTAAATGCGGTTGGTGCGCTCGCTCTGGCATGAGAAAGTGCCAAAAGCAATGCGGCTCGCGGGCCTACACGCACGCGTTTCGCAATGCGGGAGCTCTGTGGCTGACTGAAAACAGAATGGTTTTATGAAGCGGACCATCACGACGGTGTTGTGCATCATTGCGAATAAAAAATGCCCGTGTGATGGAGAACGTCTGTGTTTTAGCCAAATAGAAGAGAGGGAACATCACCGCATGCATGGGAAGAACAAAAGACAGGCTCTGGTTGAGAAAGGGTAAAGAAAAACGCTGTTACGCGTTGCAAGGAAAAAAGAAAGGAAAAAGATGAATTGAAAAAAAGAACCCCGGCAAACTGGCTCACACCAAGAGACTTCACCAAGAACAAAGATTTGTTTGGAAAATCCCCAAAATTTGGACAGGCAGGCCAACTGAAAAGCCCACCACCAAGCAAGCGTCTGGCTTCCGAAGCCCACACGCAAGAGACGTGTCAAGCATCTGAAAATTTTTAGAGAAGGGGAAACCCTGCTCCGACATTTAGTGTTTGTGTGTGTTTAAGCGAGGTGTCATGCATCTAAACACCGTGTCCTAACCAGGTGTGATGCAACTAACAAGCAACAAGTTTTTTGTCTGTGCAACATGCTTCCAAAGGATGATGTCTATAAAACAATATTTTGTAACGTTGCACCTGGTTAGGCAACTGGAGTGTTTAGATGTGCGCACAATCCGAGGATTGACTGTGTATTTTGGACTGAACATTGTGCTTGAGTGTGTGTGTGTGTGTGTGTTGTGTGTCATTCCTGCAGCGTGCATATACTCACCGATGACAGCGACGCTGAGCTCTTTCTTGCCAGATCCAAGACTGTTTTTCACCTCACAGATAAAGGTTGTGTTGACGGATTCATCCACTTTCTTCACCCGCAGCTTGTTCTGATCCACCTGTACTGAAGCTGGCAACTGACCGGATGCCCTGAGGAACGCGAACACAAAAATCATTTTTAACTTTGGTCTTAAGTCTTGAAGACTCCATGATGCTGCCAGAGAAATTAGATTCATATACTGTGGACGGATAGAATGAGCCTTTTTCCTAATCAGCAAATGGAGATCTTATTAAAGTGTCTAATAATTGTGCGAAAAGCTTACGCCACCATTGATTTTTCTTGAACGTTAATATGCAGCGTGCATTTTTAAAAGAGCTCTGGACCGTTAGGGGTTTGTAGATTAACACCACATTGGTTGAAAGAAGATTTACATTCACAAGTCATCTGTCCATACTGTGAGCATGCTGAAACTTCGGTCGCTTATATTTCTGAATCACCCACATGAGCAGGTGTTAAAAATGCTAAAGAGTTCACAAATGCATTCACAAATATATCATCAGCACAGTACAAAGTGCAAACATCTAAACATTTGCATACGTGTTAAATTAAGATGCCCTTCTTCAGAGATTGATGCACATGGACTGTAATACAACTAGAGGATTCAGAAAATGTGACTCAAAATGTGAATTTGATTGACAGCCTTGAATCAAAATGGAAAGATTCGATTCAAAAAGTGTCTTTGTGGATATACCCGAAACTTGGCTGTCGAGCAGTTAAACACGCAGACGTCGGTCGCCAAAGCAGGTCTTGTTAATAAATGTTGTTTCTCGATCGGTATCGATTCTTGTGCTCCTTTGTTTTGTTGGGAAAATTAAGGTAAAGCAGTCAAGCGTTAATAGGCTGTTGTTGTATTACGCTTGAGGCAGAGATGCTTTTGCAATTTGGTGCCAATTAGCCTGTGGCTTCTGTTAACAGCTTAACTGTTATCTTTGACTTTGCTTATGCTGTAGATACAGTTCAATGATTACTCGTGTCGCAAACATAAAAGGCATATAAATAAAGAAATAGAATGTCTTTCAGCTGGGACAAGATTAATAATAACAATGATAAGCAATAACAAGCACTTTTTTCTTAAAGTGTAGCTATATATAAATATATTAAAATAGCATATAGAGTAAATGAAGAGCTCTTTTCCATAATGAGATAAGTGCCAAAGTGAGTGTTTTAAACTCTATTTACACTTTTGATGGCCTGAATAATGATGAGTAATAAGGAATAATGACCTGAATAATAATGAGGTTCAAAAAGTGCAGAATGGACATTTACATTTATTTGATTTATTGGAATCTCTGATGTCATACATTTCCTGTTGTTGTTTTTTTGTGAGAAATAAAACATAAAAAATTATGGATTATAATCTCTAGTATTGTCGTCTTAATTAACAACCATTGTTTAACATGTTTAGACTGAGCCAACAGACCATTTTAAATATTAAACTGAATATTAACAAAATGTATGTGTCCGGGTAAAAAACATAATTTCCAGAAAACTATTCAAATGGATTTTTTCTTGTTCTGGGAAAAGAGTTCTATTTTTATTATTAAATATTATGATGATGAATATGATTATTACCATCATCATTATCAATAATAATTATTATCAGAATCATCATTGTTTTATTAATAATAATAACAATAATAATATATGTTTATTCATTATAATATTTGTATATATTTATATTAAGCTAAACCCACACTAGCAATGCAGGTAACTATTATAAACAATAACAATCTTGATTTAAACGTGCAAACAATGTTACAATAATGTTTTTGTTTTGTTAACATAACTAAATGCATTAGCTAACATGAACTAACAGTACAAACTATATCTTTGTTATAATAATTAGAATTGTTTATGTTAAATACGTATGTTTATTTAAAATGCGTATGATTAACTCTTAAAACTACATAAACTAAGACTGATAAATGCATTGTTCATTGTTAAGTTATGTTAGCTAATGTATTATCCGATACAAAGTGTTTCCAAAAGATCTTTTCAACCCATTGAAAGAATTAAGAAATACTTTAATCATCATCACTATTGAGAGTATTTATGGAGAATCACTCACGTGGTCCACATCACATCAGAAGGAGCAGGGTTGGCATCAGCCTGACAGGTCAACACGACATCAGTCCGACCCATATACCAGTTATAGTCATAACCTTCAATCACCACGGTGGGGGGAACTAAAGAAACCAAAAGAGAAACATTAAAGCGATTTTGATAGGAAAATGTGTTTGATAATGGTTAGGCTACTTTGAAAACAGCTTATGTCAAGCCACCAGAAAACTGTACATTTTGTTGGTTACTCTTTAACACTGTCCGGCATTGAAATCACAGTTCAAAGGCTGATTATGTGTGGAAAAAAAAGCTACAGAACTGCTGAAGGTCGCACAGCGAGTCTCAGGTAGCACTGTGACACATGGGAGAAACGGAGATTGAAAGAAAGTGCAAGAGGCGAGGATGTTCCAACAGCGGGATTTATAAAAGGAACGGTGAAGTTGCAAATCTCCGACAACCCCAAACACTGCAGCTCGACTATGATAACACCGACACCTCCAACACTCTGTAAATAGCTTTCAAGAAAAAAATGTGAAAATGTGTTGAGGCAGACATATGACGCTGAGAAAGAGACGACTGAATGCATTTTCAGATAAAAAAGGGACGAAGAAAAGATGTTAGGAGCGAGTTTATGAGTGTCGCTGTCGTTAACAAAAGCTAAATCTGAAACATTTAAAATGCAACGTGAAAATCCAACACAACCTTAACTAGGACTAAATCCAAAGCACATGTTCATGATACAAAGCTAAAAACAAATTGAGAAATAAAGAGATCAATAATATTATTATACAGGAAATAATAATAAACAATTATAAATAATAGAAATAATATATGTATTTATTATAGTTATAAGTATTGTATAACTATAATTAATATTGATAAGGATATTTATAATCATGATGTGTGTTTGTGTGTGTCTCTTACACTGCACCACCAGCTTCAATGAGAATCGTTGAGGTTCATTCTGCGCTCTTTGATTCACCAGACAGGCGATTTCTTTTCCGTTGTCCGATGGAGTCGGGACTATCCGATACTCGCTTTTCACGGTCACAGTGCCGTCGCTCTCGGGCACTGATGTGTGGTTGTAGCGGCCGTCGACGTTTGCAATCCAGGAGATGGTAGCTTCGGGTTTGCCCTGTGCTGCCTCGCAACGTGCCACCACAACCTCAGAGGAGCCGACCTGCACCGGGACGGGGGCAGCCGAGTTTTTGGGTTTGGCTGAGAAGGAAAAGAGTCAGAAATGGTTATATAGAAGACTTTGTTTCTAAACACCGTCCATCACAATGTGAAAGGGTTTGAAAGAGAAGGCCTGCGCAGAGCTCCACAAATAACAGACAACTTAGGCGTTGGGGCCGTTTCATTTATTTTTAAGGGAACATAAAATGCATGCCATGTGATTTACAGTTTAATTTATATATCAAATTACTTGTATTTTTTATAACTCTATATATCAGCAATCAGTGTCCAGCAGCAGATATATAATAAAGCGTAAATGAAAATATAAATTGATATTTCCAAAAAGAAGACATAAAAAGATGCCAGCAAGGTCATGAGAGATAAAGTTAGTACAAGTAAAAAAGAATAAAGAGAGAGAGAGTGAGCGAGTAAGAGAGTGTGTTCACCAACAACGGCACCAAATGAAGGCAGAGTTAATGTGTTATTTTATGTAACCGCGGTAAGCGTGGAGGACAAACAGAGCGAGAAGCTTGAACACATCTCCCCATGAAGAATAACAAACAGGCGGCAATGATTCACAACATCACTCAGTTTCTGATGATAGCTTCAGCTTAGTCATTCAAATGATGAATCAAACTAATGGGAAACATAAGCATTAAAGCAGACAGCAGAAATGCGACTGTGAGTAAAGTGAATGCTATGGCATGCATCAGTGTCTGGCCATTCCTAATTGCACTAAAGTTGCTAAAGATTTTGCAGCTAGTGCATCGATCTTGAGACGTGCGTTTATGGTCTGTACCGTGATATATTTGAGTAGTTACGACGCAGTTGATATGACTTTGTTGGGGATGTAAAATGAAGCAATATTGTGAATAACGCTGTGCTTTTAGTGCAAGAATTACGAAGCGATTAAGTCTCTGTCAGACTGATTTATTGTCGCGCCACAAATGGCGCCGGAGCTGGAAAGTTTGATTCATTTGCGCAAATTCATTCTTTCAAACTGTTCACTGCAATCAACGTTATAAAACAAATGCAAAAGAATCATTTGCGACATCACTCAAACGTGCTAACAAAGATCTCTATGTGGCGTTGTGTGCGGCATATATTAATATTTATTGGAAAATTTTAATTCTTTTCATAATTTACTCAACCTTGTGCCGATTCAAACCTTTATTTCTACTGAAGAACTTAATAGAAATTCTTTTGAAGAACGTTAAAATCAAACAACATTACTCCCCTTGACTTAATTGTTTGAACAATTGGACATTTTTCTAAATATCTTCTTTGGTTTTCCACTCAAGAACAAGTCATACGTTTTGATTTACATGAAAGCTAAAAATAACTAGATTTATAATTTTTGAGTAAACTCTCCCTTTAAATAATTCTCATTTTAAATACAAATCAGATGCAATTTGCGACATAATATAAAATGACGTATAAAATATTAAATGTTAGGTTATAATATTGGACTTACAGTAAACCACGCAGATCTAGTCCCAAGGAATAACGCTTTTCCAGACTGAACCGTGAGTCTTGTTTTTAGAAAGCTCTGCGGCAGGCCTATAAATAAACCAAACCGTGTAACTTACCCATCATGATAAGAGTGGTTGTTCCCTGCTCGTTTCCGCTGGGATAAGTGGCGAACTCACAGATGTACCTGCCTGCATCCGCCATCCTCAGTTTGTCGATCCTGATAGATGGAGTCTCCAGGGCGCCTTGTGTGAACTGAACTCGGCCATCGAAGGGTTTGTAAGGGTAACTTGGCCCATATTGGGGGTGGAATACAGCGATGTTGTGTCTCTCACCTTCAACACGCTCGAACATCCATGAGACCTGAGAAGCAAACAGACGAGTGAATCCTTGTTTCCATGCAACCTTCGTCCCGTTTTGCAGTAGAAATGAGAACGTCTCACAACCACCGAACCGTCTATTGTGTTAACCAGGTTTGACAAACCAAAGAGGAAAGTGATCTAAGCCAACTACAACAGGTTAATTGTTCGCTTTAAGACTCTGACCTGCCCCGAGATAAAACAAACACATTCTGACGGATATTCAGTGTTTAGTTCTGCGGTGGACACAAAACACTCATCATGGGAAACAGTTAGGATCAATCAACCAAGTGTTTGTTACCTGTGTGAGTTTGGTGCTTTCGCTGTTGGTGAACTCGCACCGCAGGTTGACGGAGCCGTTCGGATACGCTGTGACTTCATAATCCACTCGAACGCGCTGACTCCAGACCCCTGCGAAAGGAAAGAAACGTTAGAGCCAATGCCATCGTCAAATCTGGAACAGATCAGGATTGTAAATTTTACAACTGATCCCAGATGTCAGGCTTCCCCTAATAAGAAACACACCAATGACTCAGTGTAATATCCCAGGGTCTGGATTTCCTCTGGGATAAAAGTGCAGTCTCAGATGGATAATTTACAAGAGGTCCGTGGCCTGATATCTATTGAGCAAATGTTCAGACGGTCTCAGCACGACATCTATCCAGCTTTGATTGCTCTTAATTAAAAAGATGGGAAAAAGTACGATTCAGCCAGCACACATCATCATTGCATCAATATACACGATTGTAGATACAAATGCCTCGTGATGAACCTGTAATACATGATTTCATGTAAAATATGATGAAGAATAAATAAAGGATTGGCACAAATATTCAAGTGAGCTGCATGTTGACATATTGCGCAAGGCACCTCGGGCATCACGAGTTCAAGTCCGGGTATGAGGCGCTTTCCAGGCTCCTGTTCCCATATCTCTCTCTCTCTCTCTCTCTCTCTCTCTCTCTCTCTCTCTCTCTCTCTCTCTCTCTCTCTCTCTCTCTCTCTCTCTCTCTCTCTCTCTCTCTCTCTCTCTCTCTCTCTCTCTCTCTCTCTCTCTCTCTCTCTCTCTCTCTCTCTCTCTCTCTCTCTCTCTCTCTCTCTCTCTCTCTCTCTCTCTCTCTCTCTCTCTCTCTCTCTCTCTCTCTCTCTCTCTCTCTCTCTCTCTCTCTCTCATCATGTCATCTTGTACTATCTAAAAAAATCTATAAAGGCACAATAACCAAATTTGAAGAAATAAAAGAAAAATGCACAAAGAAATATGAATTGAACTTATTGGGAAGGCAGGTTAAAAGAATCTGTGACCTTAACATAAAGTCCCATTGTTATTGAAGTTATTACCGTTTAATGAAAGATTATGAAGACAAATGCGTCTTTCTTGAGAATAAAGTGCACCGTTGAATCGATAACACTGGCAATGCGTATTAGGAAAGTACATTGGGGTCGATTTTTATTTCACGTCGATTCGTATATAGCCACGAATAATATCTCTCTAGGGACATTTTACAATAATTGCAAGTCATTAGGATCTCCGCTGTGACAAAAACACCTCACATTGGTTTGTGCTGGTTCTATTTGTGTATGTGTATGTGTACAGACTGCATAATTATTTGAATAAAACCGTTACAGACCAACACACATCTCTCAGAAACATGAATTCTGCACATCTTAGAAACTGTAATGCAATTTTAAGTCATTTAAGATCTATTCACTATAATGTCAAGCAATCCCGCCATCAGAATTCGCTGTGTGACATTTATGATGCCTTTAAAGTGAATGTTGTGATTGTGTAAACTTCCTAACCTGATAAGTTGTTTGACTCACTGATGGTAAAACCGAAAGGACCGCGTCTGCTACAGCAATGTCAATCTTTACACTTTTAAAAGTTTGACCCGCTGGCCATGATCCCAGGGTCTCACATCTTTGTGTCGGCACAGCGTTGGCTTATAGAAGAACGCAAAGATCAGGTTTCTCTCACTCTCTCTCTTTGCTTTCTCGCCCGGGCCAATACAAAGGCGGGTTAAAATAAACAACCCACGTGTTGGCTCGGGTGCTGTGCAGACTCCTGCGAGCTCCCACGGAGAGAAGAGCGAGAGACCTCCAGCTCGGAGCTACTGAAGTCAAAGGCCAGAGAGTAGCAGGCGAGAGCACCACATACACGGGTGGATTGAGGAATGACTCACACGCTTCACAATGTACAGAAACATTATCAGCGCGCCCAAACACACTCCAAAGACAGACTTCAAATTGCTTCACACCCTGAAGAGGATTAGCTCCACCGAAAACGGCTTGCGACTACAGAAAATGATACATAAACATTGCTTGACTTGTTATACTGGAGAAAGACTTGGAATCCGAATGCCAACGCAGTTCTCGCTGGTGTTAAAATCCTTTCACCGGCTACGAAAGAGCTCGGGCGTAATGAATGAAACTCATATTCTTCAAAGACATTAAAATCAATTCTCAATCCTCCAACCAGTCAGATCCTTAGCCTTATGCTGACTTCAAAAAAAGGGTACAGAAGAAAATGCAAAACATGTTTTAATCCCAGAAGCTCAAGCGCAGGTACACAAACATGACACTAACCTCCATCTTTAAGGCCTTGCCATGTACAGTGGTAATAATGTGTTGGCCAAGCGTTCAGGAATGTGTACTTGCAGAATATTTTATGGATTAATTATCTAATCTCTTGTTTCAAATTTCTGACATTTCTTGGAACAAGCATTGATATCAAGCAGAATAATGCTGAGAATGCAGATAAGGCTGTGTCTGAAGATAAATGCACGTCATACCGCGGATCAAAATGAAAAATATGATGATAAAAAAATTGTCGACATATAAAAAGAATAGCAGCATCAACAATCCACTATACGAGATTAAAGTAAAAAATTTAAGTAAAACCATACTGTTTGCGTCATATAAAAAGAAAGAATGAAAAGGAATTCGGCGTCAAAATTGGGAAAGTGCAGTTCCAAAAGATGATATTTTGAAGAATGTCAGTAGCCAAAATCATTTGGTGCAGTTATTACCATCTATAGGATGAACACAAAACCTTTGCAAGTCAATAACAATTTCATAATATCTTCGGTTCTCATTCCAAAACCTGTATTGCCTTCTCCTGCAAAACAACATTGACCTCCATTGTATGTACAATAGGACATTTTTCTAAATATTTATTTTGCTTTCTACAGAAGAAAGAGTCCTTCAAGTTTTAAACTATACGAAAGCAAAGAAGATTGTTTTAAATGCAAAACGGAGAACTAAAAAACATTGGTCCCCTGATTCACTTCTTTAGGATGGACAGAAAAACCAATGCAGGTCAATGAAGAACATCAAAATATCTTCTGTTGTTTTCTGGAGAAGTCATTTAGGTTTTCATCTTTATTTAGACTTATTTCGAACATGGTGGTATTAGCACAAGGGAAGCTGTTTTGAAAGCATTTAAGTTTTAAATTGTTCCTTTATTTTGGTGATGCTATGAGGAACTTGAATATAAAAAGTTTTTTCGTGCCCACAAACACAACAGCATGCGTTTGACAAGAGGTGCCAAGAGGGTGAGACAATGATAAAAGAATCGAACTATTCCTTTAAGACGATGGATGTCTTTAGGTGTTCAACAGTCAACATTTTGAATCCGAGTAGTGAGAGCAAGGTGTTAAGGATTATGAGAATTGCAGAGAAATACAAGCAGTCACAGCTCAGTTATCAGAAAAGCGCGGCATATTACATCTAACTTCAGGCATCCACTTTCCTCTCAATTAGAAATGCCAACAAGAAGATTATATAATGTGCCAAAGTTTTGTGCCAAGGATTAAAGTCTGGCGGTATGGATGCAACACACGCAGAGACGCACATTTCTTTCGCAGAATTTGTGTGACAGCATCATTGTGTTTAAGTCTACGCCTGTATTCAGTTCTCCAATGTCAGGAAGTGTGTGGTTTTATTACAAGCAGGCCCGCGTGTGACTCACAGTAGCAGAATTCCCCCTGAAGGAACACAATGGCCTGTCAGACCGGCTCGCTGGAATAAGAAACAGAAACACAAAGCATTTATTCACTCACCTCCATTTCTTCACCTCTCTGTTTTATCCCTATTTTGTCTTCATCTATCTATGACTTATAGGCTTTTCAGTCCATAACAACAGATGAGTCACCGGTAGGAATGTAGATGTTCGAGGTCTTTGGTCGTTTGTTGTGTTTCCAAGTATATCAATAACAAAAACAGGAAAGAGTAATACAAAACACATGCCTCATTTGCATGCAAATCCATGTTTCCTCCTCAATTTCTGTTCAAGTGTTTTCCTTCCTATTGCTTTGCTGATCTTTTTGAACTGGTTTTATAACCTCTGAAACTGTCGGGGTGTCTGCGCACACCTCATATGCTTTACTTAAGGATGATAAATGAATTTAAACGGGTTCTCTATGAGCCTTTCAATAAAACGCACACACATTAAAGGCACGAGAAGCTGTTTAATGTATAAGCTGTTTTTTGTTCTTAATGCAAAGCTCATTGGTGGTGCGCTTCTTGTATTATTTATAATGCAATCACCTTTAAAATCATTAATGTATTCATATATAAGCACCACGGGGATGCCACGGGTATCGCTTGATCATTAACTAAAATTAATGCTTTTTATTGTGTGTTGATTTACTTTAAACAGACTGACTTACAAGTGTTGTGCGATTGAGATTCTGGTACACATGTATGCAAAATGTATGCAAAAATGCAGTATACACAATGCTCTTTGTAAAACAGTGCTGCTATACAAAACGTAATGTATGGCAACTGCATATTTAATGTCATTATTTTAAAATAAGACAAAAGCAGGACATACCGACTCATTTTCAGAAAATGAAATATAGCTCACATTATCACATTTAAATCTACTTTCCGCTCATTCAACCTTAACTTCTCATCAGGCGTCCCTCTCAGTCTGTAAATGAGTGATATGACACCGTACGCGTTAGGCAGGTGCTTTACTTAAGAATGACAAACGGACCACATTTAAAGAGAAGAAGCAATTTAACAAGAGCTCATAAGCCTTTGTACTAATGTAAAGCTCATCTGCTCCAGGTTATTTAATACCTGGAAAGTCATGAAAACCAAGTAGAAAAACACTAACCGTGGGCATGTTTTTTCATGTTGGAAATGGAACATTTCATGCAAATATGGCAAAACAAAGATTTTAGGCATACTGTTAGATAAGATGTCAACATTTAGCCAAGTGGGATTTCTCTTAATGCATTTAAAACATGTTACAATAGATGTGTTTATAGCACATAAAACATTGATTTATTTTTTCATTAAAATTACAAAATGTTATTCCTTTTAATTTCTATGAATAGTCATCCCTCCTCCATTGTTGGATTTGATTGTTTTTAAATGATAAAAATCCCTTAAAAAAACGTGCATCCTCCTTTCATACGCATTTATGACATTTTACACTTTTAAAGTAGTAAACATTTCATAGATTGATATCTGAGATTGATACACTATAACCGGAGGTTTAGTAGAATATTAACAAATGCTTAAACATCCCAAGTGTAGATGCAACATCAAGATTGACATTTTATATGAAAATCCTTCAAACACTTTAACTTTAAAAAAACTTTTGAATCATTTCAATTTGTGTTGTCATTATTTCAACACATCAAAATGAAATTAGGGACGATTGAATCTCCTCTGTAATATACCAGCGGTTCTCAACAAGCTCATTTTCTTTATGCTGAAGCCAGGATTAAGTCATTAACGCAATCCACACATTATTCCGCGTGCGTGCTGACCCGACTCCATGTTTTGAACTTCTAGGGTCCTCCCCAGGGTCACGGGTTTCAGTGAAGTATTTCCAGCATCCCTCAGCCTTGAGCCCGTTGTGAGCGTGTATGTGTGAAAGCCTTGAAGAAGTTAACAAAGGCATGCAAGTGCAGCGAGCGGTTGGAAAATAATTAGCACTCCGAATGCCACGCGAGTGCACGAGCCGCACTTTTTTAGAATTTCACAGGAATGTGTTCCTCTTCCGCCGCAGGGTGAACGTTATGAGTCTCTGACGGTGCATTTCTCAGACGACGGTACAATTCTTGAAAATGAATGCGCATACATATTTACCGAAAGGAAAGTTAAACAATGGCACCTGAACCGCAGGAAGGTTATTTCCGGCTGTATACCCAAGGTAAGTTGTGATCCTTAATCTCCTGGCGGCCCGAAGGAGAAAAGGTCATTAAAAAGCGGATCAGGGCGGGAGGTGAAGGCACGGAGGGGGAATGTTAAAAAGAGTGCGAGAATGTATGCGAACCCACTGGCGAACCGCACGACCTCGGCAATCCCCGCGGGCACAATGATGGTATGGATGGCATAATAAAGAAAAGCCATGATCACCTCTACCTCTGAATCCATTAGCACTACACGCACAGTGATCACAGCAAAATGGTCATCAAAATGGGCCAAATTACATCCCATCTCACCTTCATTCCTGTATTATCATTTTATATGCATTCGCACGGCAGCTCTCATTCACCACTGTTGAAACAAGCTCCTTCTAATGCTCCCTCGACTGTATCGAGCTCTTACCCGTCTCTCTCACTACCTAGTAATCTTCTCTCCTCTCTAAACCCTCTGTATCTCTCTCTCACACACCCCCTGTCAAACACACACCAAGGGACACACCCTCATCCAGACATAAAACACCGGCTCGGAGCGTGCACGGCCTAAAGCTGTTCGCCCGTCAGATCTCTTCTCCCGAATCTTTATATTCCTCCCTCCGGTGACCCTTTTTTCAAGGTCACCTTATGCCTCTCTCTCTCTGCTCCTTTCATCTCCATCGCCCCGTCTGTCTGTTCGTTTTCGCCGTGCATCTCGATTTTTTATTCTTTTCACTTTCACTTCACTTTCATTCCACTTTACAGTTCATTCTTTTATCTTTTGTTAGCTTTCCTCCTTTCATCCTTGGTCCTTTATCTGCAGGCCGGCCCTTCTCTCTCTCAAATGGGAAGCGTGCCATTAGCCTCCCTGGTGCAGGGTTCTGCTGGCCGCCCTCATCCTTCCCTAACGCTTGGCTCATTCCTAGTTTCTACACTACTGCTTTGTTCCAAAACCAAGCGCGAGGAATCTTCTGGCCCTCTTAGGAAGCGACCTTACGGCGTGTGAAGCTCGTACGTGATTGATTTGGGATGGGGTGTTGTACGTAGGCAGCGATACTCACGAGAACCGGCCACGAAATTAATAACGATTTTTACAATTTTGTTAAGCTAATTAACTTCTCTAAGAAGCATATAATTGCACGGGATGTATTTAATGAGGGATGCATTCGAATTTCGGCCATTTCCGGAACGTGCTTCGGTGCCTTGTAGTGCCGTCTAGACGGCTCACTAGGATTTGGAGCTGAGCTTTCCCACTACTATACTGGAATACCAAGCGTGCGAGCACATGTGTGCTTTAATAAACAAAAAAAGACACACTGCATGTGTGTGTGCGTGTGTTTGCAACGTGACCATGCGTGAATAATCGAGGGTAAGAGCTCTACCTGCCGTGAGAGTTTACAAAGCGCACTCCAAGTGTCTGAGATGCACTAGACTCTGGATGTTTTTGCACTCGTGAGATAGACATGCTGTTGCTCCGTCCTCCCCGAGGACCCTGCGAAACCGCAGCAACAGCAGTCAATGCCCCATCTTTTTTCCCCAGGAGATCGAATGTGTGTGCGTCTTTGTTTGTGCACATGTGCAGTAGGGGCCATTTCCTCATCCCCGAGCGAGGGCGCTTGAAATGGAAACAAAAAGCCCGGCTGCCTTTACACATTACACATGATAAATGCTTCTTCTCTTACCGAGAGAGATGTATACGTACACATATAGTGCTGCACACACAAACCCAGGATGTGGTCTTCACACCCGCGCCACATAAATTATTTCCCACACTCTCCTAGAGAGAGAGCAGGCGAGTGTGTGTCCACTTATTTACACATTCGTTTAGCCGTTTTTCATACAAAAGCAAGGGCTGGGCGAACAACTCTACTTTACATTCACAGCCATGTATTATTGACATGACTGTTGGAAAAAGAGGGAGGCACTCCTCTCTTATTAAATTATTGACAAGCAACATTTATGCCGCTAGCACCTGACCCGAGGAGGAAAACGAGCGAGAAACCGATAAGAAAGGCGAGCGGAGGGAGGACAAATGAGAATTTTATGCATAGCGTAAACAACTGGATGTATAGTATACATACAGTATTTACAGGCACACGTATGAATATGAAAAAACATGCAAGTGATGAGCATCTTTAAATCGCTTGGCCGAAAAAGCATATATATATAAAAAAGAAGAAAACTATACTGATATAGTAGTTACTCAACCCAAATGCGTTTGACGCCCTGGGCTCTGCAGCGGCGCGGCGGAATCTGTATTGCCACTAGTCACCACTGGGTGTCAGACTTTCACGAGTCATGGAGGGATTGTATCGCAGGTATTAAAATGTTTAGTTTGGTTTTTCATCATTAAATTTATTAAAAAAAAAAACAATGTCTGAAGATGGCAACTTCTCTAGGCCTAAAATGCAGTTCTATTGGCATAATTGTAATGCATAGGAGATGCTATCTTAAGGCATATGAAAAGTATATTAAGTATACTTCATGCCGTTTTCAGACTATGTTCATAAAAATAATTTTTATACATTTACATTTATTCATTTGGCAGACCCTTTTATCTGAAGCGACTTACAGTATTATGCAGTTGCTCAAGGACGCTTCAGTCATTGTCTGTTGGCACTCGGATTGTAAATAGTTTTGTAAAGGCAATGCAAATCATAAATCATTATACATTACCAAACGTTTGGTAATACCATTTTGCCTATACGTTCATCATTACAAATATGTCTTTATAGATACAGATTTTCAAACAGGTTTCCCCCCATCCCTGTTCAAAAGCTAAGGAAGAAGCACAGATAATAGGGATGGAAAGTAAAGTAAAACCAGACAGAGAATGGCTGGCAATGAAACCAGGGTGAGGAAGGTAGAAAGAAAATGAATACACGGACAAAAAAAAAGAGAGGGAGAGAAGCAGGAGGGGATGGCAAGGGAGCTGACGAACGAGGTGAAAGGGTAGAACAGAGAGACCGCAGCTGAGGTGAAGGAATAGCAGAACACAAGAGCAGACGAAAAAGATAATAAAAGAATAAAGATGCAGCAGAAATGAGAAAAGGGAAAAGGAGGGTGTGAGAGAGAGAGAGAAAGCTGGTGCAGAGGTGAAGAGAGGAGCCAATCCGCCAGAGGTGAACAGGTGGAAGGAAGAAAAACCAAGAGAATGAGAGAGAGAGAGATGTCGCACCGGAACAAGGGAGAAAAAAATTGGTGAGGAAGTATAAGATGAAAAGAGAGAGCTGGCACTGAAAGAGATCACAAGATTTTGGGAATGAAATCAAGACTTTAAGTACAATTTTAAGATCAATTTGGCATTGAAAACCAAATTACATCAACTCAATGTGGCATGTGAATGGGCAGAAAACTTTCAAATGTGTTATTTTGATGTTAAAGATTTGATTTAATGGATAAAACGATCAACCACGGGGGACTTTACCATTAGTAAATGCATTAGCATAAACTAACAATGAGCAATATGGTTTTCCAGCCTGCAATATTATTTGATAATGTCAATATGATTAGTTTATGGTGCATTGACAAATGTTAACGACTGCTATGTTGGATTTTAAAAATCTATTAGTAAATGCCAGAATTAACATGAAGTAAGCTACACATTATCTCATCTAATGCATTTACTCATCGATTCCTAATATATGTTATCAAATATGATCGTTTAAATCAGGAACCAACTAAGCAAACTGTAATAAATGAAAACAATAAAATTATATTAAATACTGTTATGTATTAGCACGCCGATATTATTTGATATTCTGAGATATTATTAGTGATATATTATAAGTATCAATAATACGAACCAATTGTTGAACTGTAAACTAAAATGTGTTGCACAATACCCAAATATGAAGAAAAACCTCTTAAGATGTTTAAGAAGTTCAGATTATTAATATTGTATTCATGTTAATAAATACTATTCTTTAATCTCATTCTCCCATGAAAATTCTAACTAGTTGTTCAATTTCTTCGTAAATTACAATGTTCTTCGTCATTTCTAAGAATGTTTAGAACAGTACAGTTCTAGGACTCAATTGACTTGCACAGTAGGAGAAATACATATGTAAGTCCAAATTACTGTAGACATTCTTCAAAATATCTAATTCTGTTTTTAAAACAGTCATTAACCGAAAATGGTACTCACTGGGGTATAAGAACTGTTAGGTATTAAGCAGTCTTCCAAATATATTTCTCTGTGTTCATCAGAACAAAGAGATGTATCCAGATTTGAAGACTCGGAGGTAAGAAAAAGAAAGAAATTTCTTTTTTATTTATTGTTTTTTATCAGTTTTAAGTCCTTTTGTGGCATTTCACGGTTTCAAGTCCCCTTTCTAAACACAAAATAACCTCTTAAACACATCAACCTTAGCGAAGAAAAGATTTAGAACAAAGGAATGATATAAACAGCATGTGACAGAAAGAGAAACTAACTGCATTGGAGGGGCAGGTGGCCACCCAAACATAAGCGCCCATTTTTCTTCAGCTGGGTGCCGTGTTGCCAAGGGCCTCGAGGTGCTGGACAGCAATGCTCATTTGAGTGCCATTAAAGGCCGTTTTCTACCCTCCGGTTGTACACTTACACTAACAGTGAACACAGAGAACCGGGATGAAAGCCGAGAGGAGGAAGAGGCCACTTTAAAGGAAACTGAGACATGCGCTGGTTACGACATATTCACTTGCCGTCACCGGTTCTCTCTGCTCATTAGACGCCCGCAGGTCTGATCACTTTGCCAGAATTGATTGGGGACGAGCGCTGTTTGCTCGACGTTCTATCTGAAAGGGACAAGTCTGCAATTACCTCACGAGCATGTAAACAAACCCAGCGAGGAGAATGCAATGCACAGAGCTGTCGCGGGCCCGGCTGTGTCTAATGTGTTCGAGCTCGAGCGAGCACTTGGACAAATATATTCCCTCCACAGTCGGGGCGAAGCATTGATTTTCACATATTACCACACGTCAGGGCCACAAAGAAAGCCACCGCCACCATAATTACAGCGTGCCGACAGCAAACTCCCCAGAGCGCTGCGTTCGCCTTCGCTCTTTAAGAGAGACTGCGTTTCCCACAATTCCCAGGAAGATGCGGACTACAAGAGTTACTTAAGAGAAATCATGTGCTTGAATGGGATGAAAAGTGATGGGGAGAGAGTCTCATATGTTAAGGATTAGAGATGTGGTCTTCAGAGGTTTGCTCATTCTGAATTAAAGGTTAATCGTATTACGGGAAAACTGGATAATGGAAAACCTCACCATGCCAATATGAGAGCACGGTGGACGGAGACGCAAACATGGGTCCGTTTAAACATAAAATGCACAATATTTGAGGGTGTAATGGAGGGAAAGAAGCTGGTGAAAACCGAAAAATCTAATTCTGAGATGAGCATCCAAATCTGATTTCAATCATTAGTTTCATTATAATTTCAATTCTTCACTCAGTCTGTATTGGATATACCAAGATTATATTTCACAGAACATACTTTACATTACATAGAATAATTTTAAGTGGAAAACAGTAAAACACCAAAAAAATGCTGTATTTTTACAGGCAGGGTTGCATATGTATTATTCAAGATATGTCATGTGATCACTGGGCATCGACGGGAATCAATTACAAGACGTCTGTATGCACTTACACAATTAAGAACAAAATGGGTCAGGAAGGTAAAGAACGTTCCATAATGCAGCCCAAGTGAGCCATCTGGAAGACACCCAAGCCTAACAAACTCAAGACGCACGAGCAAGCGTTCCCCCTTCACATAAATCAAATTATAGCCCCGAAGTACCCTCTGAACTAACAGCGAGAGCGCATCCCCACAAAGAAAGGTTTCGGGAAGGAGATGAGAGCGTAACAGATGGCATCTCCACTCACAACAGAGTGCCTTTATTTATAGGAAATTCCCACTGTACTTTTATGAGCTTCCACTGTTCGAGAATACTGCGTTCCCCTCCCGGGTGATTAGCCCCTAAATGAGAACGGTTGTCGCCGAGCACACTTCACTGAGTATGCGCCCTGAGAATAATAGAGGTTAACAAGTGAGAAGAAGAAACGGGACGGATTACAATAGACGCTGGGCTGAGTAATTGAAGACGTTCGTTTCTATGTTTTCAATTAAAGCACCGTGTCGCGTTATCGATACTCCGCGAGCGGCACAAAACCTCGGAATCGTTTTTCTATTCCCGTTCCCATGTTATTGTTCGAGTACCCGGTGCCCCTGCGGACACACAGATCATGGCATCACGGTCTCTACAGTAAGCAAATCTACTTTAAGTCGTTTCACAGATGAGAGAAAAGCTCATGTCGGATTTTTATATCAAGCCGTTTAATCATAACACGGTATCTCGAATTGAAGGAAGCAGAACAAGCGCCCGGCTACAGCTTATCTGGGCTGAACGTCAGGTGTTTTCATTCGCTGGTGTTATTATGCATAGACAAACCATCGCACACACACACACACACACACACACACACACACAAATACATACACACACACGCGCTCATGGCTTTGGGATTTGGAGCTCTAAATTAGGTTGCTTGTCGCATTTTCCCCATAGCGAGCTGTGCTCTGATTAAAAGCATCCAATCTTTGGTCTCGCTCCCTCTCTCTTACATAGCGTCACATATAGATCATGGGATTTCAATGACCCTAATCTGTGTATAAAATATACTTGTATGGGAAAGCAAGAGGCATAGAAAAGTAATTATGTTGGATAAGCTTCACCTTGGGTGAGTGCTCGCACGTGATGTGGCGTGAAGGACGCTACCCCCATCTAAGATTAACCTATTGGTTATCAGGCTGTCAATCAAACCCCATACGTCCTTTAGTCGAAGCAGGGCAATACCCAATAATTTGATCTCAGGCCTCATCTGTGTGAACCACGGGTATATTGGATTGGGACACGCAGCGTCTTTAGGATCAAGGTCCAGTTGGATCTACAAAACCAAACAAAAATTGCCAGTTCAAACATAGGGGGATTGTCACATCACACCTATCCCTCAGATTTTCTCCATTCCTAAGCCCTTCATTCAGGTTTAGACGCTAAGTCTCTTCACGCGCACGGACACATCTCTCACACAGATGTTACGCCTCTCAATCACAATACATCTAAACATCCTAAGCCAAGATTACTTTACACCGCCACCTCTGAAATCCTCCATCCTCTATGATCTCGGTACACGGCGTCCTACGTTTCAGATTTGTATTCCATGTTCATTCTTTCTGGGTCTGAAGACTGTTTGAAGATCATTGGATCTCATTAGCTCGCGGGTACTTTGATCAGAGAGGGCAGAGGCGAATCCGATCCCGGATCAGTGCTATGATACAATGCCCTTTGCGCGGTTTCCATTGCAACCTTATTGCGCACAGATCTTTATGCAAGCGTATCCGTCTCCTGATTGGCTTCTAACAAGCTCGCCAAGGTTTGTTAGAAGGGAGCTTGAACAACATCCCGCAAGTGTGCGATTCCCCACGAGAAAGGTCGCCCTTCTCCGCTTTGAAAAATAGCTCCGGCGAAAAGCTGATGTGATCAAAGGGCAATGCAAACAAGTGTGTCGACACACCAAGAAAAGGGGGGATGAGGGTGGGCAAAAAAAGAGCAGCGATCTCGATTATGCCCCTTGTTTTCTGGGAACATTTGTTGTGGTGGTAGGAGTCACTGTCGTCAAGGCGACGGCGAGAGGGGAGGCAGATGGGTGTCAGAGCAACAGCTGCTCATTCACAGTCACATCTGGCTACAAGAGCGTTCATCTCTGTGCCAACTGAACAGCCAGAGGAGGGATAGAGAATAAGACATGGAGAGATTGAAAATGAAAGAAGTTTACAGAGGAAAGAGAGAGAGGAAGTGATGGATTGACAGATGGAAGGAGTCTAACGTAAAAAAGAACAACTCAGGCTATTCTTGCCTAAACCGGTACTATACATAAAAAGGTCCGTCACATGAAGTTCAGGATTACTCATACATGAATGATGTCAATAGTTGTTTGCTCTGCCTCCAAGCTTTGCTAGTTCTACTTCACAATTTGACATCTGTTCTCTTTCACCATCTGCAACTTGTACTTCGACACTCCTCGTTTTTTCTTCGCCTACTGTCGGCATCGATACATCAACGCCTGTCACAAAAAACAAACCATGTTTAGGGCTTCACGTCTTAAACCGAAATCACGATTCGAAAGAGTGCGTTTTTCCTTCGCGTCTGCATTTAAACAACGATTTTTACATCATCATTGGTCATGTCGTGTATAAAGGCAGACTTGACAGCACACGTCAATGCGGATGCTTTATTTTATTAATCTCAACCTAAATGCCATATGTAATGCAGTTGGTACAGTAAAATAGTATAATGACATATATGACACTATTAACTGTTTACTCTCTATATCTTTGCTTTGTCAATTAGCACGTTTAATATAATTCAACATTATAATATATTATGTTATTATTATTCTGAATTGTTTTAATGTTTTAACGCCTGTTCTTTGTGTAATTGTTTCTGTTATTATAAAGCATGTTATAAAGCGGGTGATGCTTCATTGTAAATGTTGGTTCATTTAAATATAAACTATCATTGATAAATACAGAGAATTAGAAAAAACTATAACACAAACTCAAAAGATCGAAGATAAAGTCCTGTAACTATAATATTGGTCTTCATTTGTGTAAAACAACTTATTGTAACAAGAACAACAAATACACCCACCCGGCACCCACCTTCAGTTATTTTATCCATTCTACAAACCATCTACATTGTTCTGAAGAACAAACTGTTCGAATCATCTATTCAGAGGACACAGTGTAAACAAGATGAAGGATTTCCTTACAAGCAGAAATGCGTTTCTGACAGCGCACAGCTCCTCTGCGTTCTCCCTCCTGAGCACTCTGATGTGTACATTATTTTTTAATAACGCTTACATCCATTCGTCACACTAAAAGCACAGCATACAGCTCGCGACCAAAGATGGACTACTCGCATTAAGACCTCGCTGACCCACGTGGCCGCTCGACTTAAAATAAGAAATCTTTTCATAAGGCACACGTGTGCAGCACCGGGCTTAACACAATATACCAAAACTTGCACATCAATCTTCACCGTGGCTCAGAGGAAAAGGGTACCGCCACACTTTGGAGAGCTCGGGTGAGTTGGCAATCCCTGGGCAGGAGTCTGCGGCATCTCCAAATGGCAGCTTGCTCACCGCAACCTCCGCTGTGCTAATTTCGCACTTATCAGGAGAAACCAGGGCAATCGTGGCAGGGTGGCCTGGCGAATCTGGCTGCAGAAAAACTTGATTGCAAACTGCACTGGGTGGTCGGCAAATCTACCGGGGGCTAATCATGAAACAAATGGCCTAGAACTGCTTGTGAACAGGGAGGTATTGGGTCCTAAAGCTGATTAAGCCAAAGTCAAGAAGTTCTCTGATATTATCAAACGGTTTTTCCGGTAGCATCCCGCTTCCTTTTTACAAAGCCAGCGTTCAGTTATTTCTCTTCTTTTGTGAACGCATGGCCTCTTTCTCTCCCACCTCTTTATCTTTTAATTTGCCATATGCAGGACCAGATGGAATCCAACGGTTTTTTCTTCCATGAGCAAAAAACATGTAAATCAGCACAACGGATTTAAGTATGGCAAACGGGTTCGTGCTGAAAAATTCGACATTTGGATTGATAAAAGCAAATAAAATATATAACAATATTCAATGAAAAACTGCAATATGTCGGGTTGGTCATTGTGTCTCGCAGTCAAAAACACATTTATGAATATAGCAGTCAGCCATCGCCTATGATCATGTCGGGTAATATTGATATGTAGCCACATCAGCGTAACACGATACATGACACAAGCCATTCTATGGTTCAGGAAAGCAAATGGACAAAACATTATAAGAGAGTGCACTGACGCCGGACTCATGTCTGAAGAACACGAGAGGTTACTTCACACTGCCTTAACAAACACCAAAGGCTTTTGTTGGACCTATAGAACAATCTGTATTAACCTTACAGCCCGGACCAAACATCAAATTTACAAGGTGAGACAGTGTGAAGCAGCTTTCATGGCTTATTAGATATTAAAGCTCAAAGTCCAAAAACAACAAACTCACTGGGAAATTCTTAAGCGCTTAAGGCAATATAACTGCCAAGATAATGATAATATCAAGCATTCAATGCAATGTTTTGGTGGTGTGGTGGTGCGGACTTCAATTATATTAATGATAAATATATTAAACATTTATTCAAATATACATGTAGATAGTTTAAAATGAAGAAGAAAACAACATGGAAAATTAGATTTAATTTAAATGAAATATGGAACTGACATTCTCATGATTTCTCCCCAAATATTAACAATAAATAAGCTTTGCTAGAAAGTCATGTTTAAGAGATCTCTTACGAAAAAATAAAACAGAATTTCACATCAATTTTTTAAATAAATTTACTTGATGTTTATATTATATACAATATACATACATATATATATATACATATATATATATACATATACATATATACATATACATATATACATACATGTATATGTATATATGTATATGTATATATATCTAATATATAATAATATACATGTAATATATACACTTAATATAAATAAAACAAATTGAATTATTACATTGAATTTTTTCATTTATTATTCAATGTTTCGATTGCAATACAAAAGCATATACTTTTTAACATTTTTCCCAATATGTTTGTAAATATATTTGTTTTACTTTTATGTGGAATTCTGTTTAATTTTTTCTTAAGAAATCTATTATATAGTTATTAGTTTACGCAAATGTTGTTAAAATAAACATTGACAAAACAAGCATATCTAGAAAGTCAATGTTTTGGGAGAAAATCATTTCAGTGTCAGTTCAATTTAAATTCTTTTGGCAAAAGTTGTAATGCAATCGTAATCGTAAACCCGCTATTATGTATCAATTCAAACTGTGAGCTAAGCGTACACCCCCATTAGCATTTTTGTGTTCTTTCCAACTGTGATAATTTTGTTATCCTGAATTCTTACGGCTGTGATAATAAAGCAGTGAAAATCTGATACCATGACAGCCCTCGTGTGATCCTTTACTCCTTTTAATTCCACCTTAAAAAAACACAATGGGTGCGGAGCTCACATCTTGTGCAACTCCTCCTCTTCTTTAGTATGCTTAAAATAACAAACTACAAGCACATCTCCACCTTCAAAGAAAAACACAGGTTAAAACTTCTCTTTCTGATTCCTGCGGCTAAACTAACATCTTCAGACCGGGATCTGCTGTGAGAAGTAACCGAACAACTTGTAAGATCTACTGATCTTTGCGGGCGGATCTTACATTCCCTTCAAATCACTTAAACCGGTTCTGGAACAAAGCAGTGCGCAGCATCCACATTACAGTCCCACACCGAGACACAGTAGTCCACGATGAGCCCTAAAGTCACGGCACGAATAACAGTCAAGCTCTTCTTCTGGCTGAGATCAGACACAGAGGAACACGCCTATGATGGGAGAGCCATTGATCCGGCCCGAGTCCGTGATCGGTTGTCAGTTTGCACGCAGGTGCAGTATAACTCGGTGGATCCAAATTTCATCCATCTCCCACGATGGCTTCTTTCCAGCGGGAAACTCCGGCAACCAGGCCTCCCTAATCTTCATCATCACCTCCGCGCCATCTCTGATCTTCTCTCGCACCGAGTGGCGTCACGTCAGCTCATTAGCGAGCTTTACAGACACCTTAACTGTCAGACTCGCACTCAGTTTTCCTGTTTTTAGATTCCTACACGTATAATGAGGCTAACCCCACGCGCTTTTTTCTTCTCGTTCGAGAAGTGCCGGCTAGACTTCTCCATCAATTGAGCTTTCACGTCATATCTTAACTACTTTTCCAGCTTTTTCACCCTCTTCGCCATCTGGGTCTCGCTCTGTCTTCTCTCAGCCTCTATATTGCCATTTAATAGTCTGTCCTCTATAGTACACATATCCTTCCTGTTTCTTGCTCGCCATTAACCGTTTTTAGAATTCACACTCTTTGGATTTTAACAAAACGTCTTTACTTTCTCTCGCACCTGTGCCTCATTAACCCAAAGCAAGTTATTCGGCTTTCTCTTCATCTCCAAACGCTGCCTAATTCTGCAACCGAATTTGTATCGGTTAAAATGACAGCGGTTCAGTAGTTATCTATGGTTTGCTGCACGGCTGCACGGGCGAATAATAAAGCCACACTTTTTCGGCACTTTTCACTGAGCTAATTAATTAGGCGACTCCTCGCAGGCTGTCATCCGCACATGGACCACGCAGAAGACTGGTTGCACTAAATATCCCCCGAGTATAAATCCAGTGTAATAAAGTCTTATAGCTGTGGCCCGTGATGGAGTCATCTAACCGGGGAGGTCCTGGGCCGTCTCCAGCGTGCCGGTACATCCGTCTTTCCGATCAAAGAGTGCTCTGTGACGCTCGCACTCGGTTCCTGTCATCCGCGGCTGCACGATCTACTGTTGATACTCGCAGTGTCGCTGGCCATCAGTGTCATTTAGAAGCACATTACCCGTGCGGTCAGGGTCACCAAAAACAGCCCGGCTATCACCGCCCCACGGTGTTGCTTCTATTAAGAGAAACAAGGCATTAATTCCAGCATAACATGCTGTGTGTCGGTTCCAAATCTGTCCGGAAATCAATTCGAAGCTATGAGATACCAACAGATGGAGTCCAGACCTGAGCCAGATCTGAATTTAGATCTATGCATAATCTTATGCATATCTAACTTGCCAGTGGATACGTGCTGCATGTCGAATTTAGATACGATCTTTCCTATAAAGTACGCAGGATTAGGATTAGGGCGTCAAGAAATGCACACTATCCAAAGGTAACATATAATGGTTGGGATATGAAGTCAAACCTGTCACAGCAGATATACTTAAAAATGTCGATATTTTGTGATTTTTCTTGGGATAAATTATTATTATTGTACACACTTTGTGCGCCGCAAGGTTTGGCATCATTTTTAAGGTGCTGCATTTTTCCATTCCTCCCAAAACACGAATTTGGCTTTTAGACATGAGCAACCAACGCACAATTTGACATAAAACACACTTTCAGCACCTGTTACATGAGCATGAATTAGAATGCAAACCGACTGGTACTTCGTGCCAAAATTGAGATGTTTTGCCCCAGGCAACTCTTTGCTAAACCGGTAGTCGATGGTTAATCTGTTAACCCTTTAATTACCCTGCCAAGCCAAGTTAAACAAGAACATCAGATCCAGTCATTTCCTCCCCGACTGATGACTCCCCTTTCCATGCCTCAATCTTGGCCCTTCTCTTTCTGCCCGTCTCCGCTCTTTGCATGTGAATAAATCAACACAGGGAGGGTTGCAGGAAAGGGGGCTGGAGAAACTAGGGCACTTCAACCTGGTATGGGCAGCACTAAGTAACACCGCTGAGAAGAGAGAGAGAGTGAGAGAGAGAGAGAGAGAGAGAGAGAGTGAGAGAGTGAGAGAGAGAGAGAGAGAGAGATGTCGTTTGTGTGGAGAACACAAATATGATAGTGAGAGAAGCAAAGAAGAGAGGCTTGTTGGATGTGGAAATAGGAAACCATTTGCACAGCGGGCAAAATGACAGATAGCGTACGAGAGCAGGGCAGGGACAGGGAGGAGAGGGCCGATGAAGAAAGGAGAGGGCAGAGTGGATTGAGATGAGGAAATGATAGGGGTGGAGAAATTAGGGGACCGGACGGCAACGCTGAGAATACAGATACGGATTGAGAAAGATACGGAGGAAAGATTTCAGATGGGATGAAATTGAGATGCAGCGAGAAAAGTGCAGAAAGAAAGCCAAATCCACAAATCCTACAGCATACAGTATGTACAAAAAAAGGTGAAAGTGCAAGAAACAAAGAAGCCGTATGGTTTTTTGAGAGCACACAGGGGCCATGTGTACACAGAGGCTGTGTATGAATATCTTATGCAAGCTCTGAAGATGAAAGCACATGCTTCTCTTCATGCTTCTCTAAGCCGTGCATGTTATCGTTCCTGAGGCAGGGTCTATTTAAATGTGTGTTTAATCTGGGGGGGTGTTATAGTTTTAATCATGCCTGCAAATAACACAAACACACACACACACACACACACACACAAATAGCTATCATCACACGCTTCATCAAGCTCTTCCTGTCATATATTAACTCATGAGATAGGTGAGAGAGAGAGACAGAGAGAGAGAGAGACGGAGAGAGAGACAGAGAGAGACAGAGACAGAGAGAGAGAGACAGAGACAGAGAGAGACAGAGAGAGAGAGACAGAGAGAGAGAGAGACAGAGAGAGAGAGAGAGAGAGAGAGAGAGAGAGAGAGAGAGAGAGAGAGAGGAGAGAGAGAGAGAGAGAGAGAGAGAGAGAGAGAGAGAGAGAGAGAGAGAGAGAGAGAGAGAGAGAGAGAGAGAGAGAGACAGAGAGAGAGAGAGAGAGACAGAGAGAGAGACAGAGAGAGACACAGAGAGAGAGACAGACAGAGACAGAGAGAGAGAGAGAGAGAGAGAGAGAGAGAGAGAGAGAGAGAGAGAGAGACAGAGAGAGAGAGAGAGAGAGACAGAGAGAGAGACAGAGAGAGACACAGAGAGAGAGACAGACAGAGACAGAGAGAGAGAGAGAGAGAGGAGAGAGAGAGAGAGAGAGAGAGACAGAGAGAGAGAGAGAGAGAGACAGAGACGGAGAGAGGGAGACAGAGAGATTGAGAGAGAGAGACAGAGAGCGAGCAAGTATACAAAAGATCAAAGCCAACTTAAATGTATACACTAACCCATACAGTATAAAGCATGAGAGGCAAGGGAATAAAAAGATGTATTTGCAGAACAAAACAAAGAATGAACAAAAAGCTGATGGAACAAACAGAATAGAAAAAGAAATGAGAAACAAAGAGGGAAAAAGATAACACACAGAAGAAAACAAGAAGATAAAAAAGCTTAAGAAATTAACAAGAAACAAGTGAAAGAACAAGAGCAAAAGAAAAAAAAGAAATCAAATAAGAGTGAAAGAAAGAGCAGACGAGACAAGAGAGCAAAAACAGTAAAAGTAAAAACAAAAAGAGCAAAAAGAGAGAGAAATTACTCCAAAAGTAAAGACGAAAGGGCTTTAGAAATTAGTAACAGAACAAGTCAAGGAATAAGAGTGAAATAAAGTAAAACAAAAAAGGGATAAAAGATAGAGAGAAATAACCGGAAGAAAGAGAAGATGATCAAGATAAAAGAGCTTAAGAAATTAGCAAAAGAACAAGTGAAGGAAGAAGAGCAAAACAAGAAAGCAAAAGAAAGCAAATGAGAGGTAAAGAAAGAGCAGAAAGACGAGAGAGCAAGTGGAACAAAAAGAGGAAAAGAAAGAGCAAAATGCCCGGAAGAAAAAGAGAAGATAAAGAATATAAAAGAGCCTAGAAATTAACAGAACAACGAGAAAGCAAATGAGAGTAAAAACGAGTGAAGCAATACTGAAAAAAATGTAAAAATTTAATGCAATAGAGACAAAACAATAGAGCAAAGAGAGAAAAATAAAGTAAAGCGAAACAAGACAAATGAAAGAGAGAAATTACTAAAATAAAATAAAATACAAAGGACAAAGGAGTTTAAAAATTGGCAAGAGAACAAATTAAGGAATAAGAGCTAAACAGAAGAAAAGAAAGCAAAGAGAAGAGAAGAGAAAGAAAGAGCAGATGTGAAGAGAGTTTGAAGAAAGTGCTGTTTTTTGTCTGGATGGTCCTAATGAAAGGATGGGGAAACCATCGAGAGAGAGATACGGACAGTTTTCAAAAAACCACAGATGATGAGTGTTTCGTCCTCGTGCATTTCTCTGCTTCTTTGAAAAGTGGTTTGGAATCACCCACATGAGAAAAGCACGCAAGAAAGAGCGGAAAAACAGAACGAGCGGAAATAACAATTTCCTGGGCACCGAACATTGACGTGTAGCCAAAACCTTTCCCCTTCGTCCGATCCCCCTTTCTATTCATTCCCTAAAACATGACTACACACAGAGAACAAATTAGAACCAGGCTTGCGGCAGATTTATGAGGCCCACTAAGGGTAGCGGCTGTGTGTATGAGTGTCTGTGTGTGGAGGCCAAAACCACGGCATGGGGCCCTTTCTGAAAGAAAACTCAAACACGTGCGACAAGAGATTTGGTCCAGTGCCGTTTCAATGCGAGGCCGACCAGACAGTCACTTAAACCCAGAAGACCGGTCACTAAACAAGACTGATAAGCTAAGCTATGCTTCTAAAAGCTCCGTTATCGTCTCTCTTCTGCTCCTCAGGAGATAAGCTCTCATCACCCCACACATGGATCTCCAGACACGTGCTGGTCTCTGTCCTGGTCCTAACCTTCTTGCTTCCAGATGAGCTCGCAGGGAAATGTTGCAAAGTTTTGTTGTGTACCTAATAGTTTTTGGCGGCTGCTTTTAACCTACTTTAAAAGGTTACATAAGGCTTTGAGTATTTCAGGATCTAAGCCAGATGCTGGTTGTGATCTATTTGTTTAATAAGTCGACCTAGTCTTTTAATGCAAGTGTTTGATGAAGGCTTATTCACTGCATGGGACTGGGTTTTGTGGTTCTCCGTCACATGTCGGATTGTTTGCTGTGAACATTTACATAGCAATATGAAATTCAAGATGTATGAAGCTGCTTTAACCGATCGAGAAGTTCATATGTTTTATTCTGAAAGCTGGTGTGTCAATCTAGTCCAGTGCACTTCAGAAACGAGTGTTCTGCTTTGTCAGCAAAAAAGTGCTGTTGGTTGTTGAATATATGGGTTTGGTTATATTAAATTCTTTCTTAGTTCACACAAAAATTTAAATGTGGTTTCATGTACTCACACTCCAAAGAATATTCGGAAGAAAGTTGGCAATCTATCATCACTGGCACGCATTCACTTCTGCTGGATGGACACAAAACCAATGCAGGTCAATAGGTGCCAGTTACCAACATTCTTCAAAATATCTTTCATGTTCTGTTGAAGAAAGAAAGTCATACAGGTTTGAAATGACATGGGGAGTGTAAAAGATAAAAGAATTTTGATTTTTGGAGGACCTATCACTTTAGGCTTGCCAGGTCTGAGCAAAAAGACCAACCCAATAGGCAATTAAAACTAGCCCTATTGATTTTAGTCTAAATACCAAAACTCAAAATCTGCAGCTCTTATAGTTAAATTGTTCATTTTACAGCCACAGTGATGCATAACACCATTGCTCACAAAAAACACAGACAAAAAGAAGTTGTAAACACTTGTTTGAATGAAAAACATCCTTTTACGACCTTTTAAATTTAGGCAAGTAAAAACACAGACCTGGCAACCCTGCTTTAAATCATTCTCATTCAAAATCTTAAACGGACATGTTTCACACTTTTTCATGCACTCTTACTTAGAAATCATGCTCAATATTTAAATAAATCCTAGAATTTAAAGTCTTGAAAATGTACCCAAAAATTCCAATGAAGACAGGACATTCTTTTAACTTCTCTCTCTCTCTCTCTTTCATCTCTTTTATTACCGGCTGTTCTTATTTATGGATGGCTGAGCACTGACTACTACATGAGTACCTTGAGTGCTCGCAGATAACAGCGATCGATCAAGGGGACAGAAAACAGGACAACAATGTAGCATTTCATCTTAAAAAAACCTCTACATTTATTTAAACTCAATGATAACAATAGGACTATCTCAGAAGAGCTATTTTTATTCATATAAAGCATCTCAAAAAAATCTAACTTAAACGTGATGTAACTAACGCGGTGCGTGAAAAAAATCCTTTTTATCCACTCTTTATCTGTCCAATATCGGAGTAAAGGAAATGACCAATATCCACAACCCTCCTGGCGACTGCCCAATGCGATGTGGATATGCTCCAAAACACCTAATATCTCCTCTAACCTCGACAGGGCCGCTGTTCCATATTTATCAAAGGCTTTACAGTGACCTCCGAACATCCCTGCGGCCTACCTCATGAAGCCCCGCGCTCCTACATTAACTTTAAAACCACTTCTTCGAGAAACATTACCATGACTTGGCACCAGAAGGAAAAAGAAAGGTTGAGAAACGAGAGCAAGAATGTGACGGGGTAAGAATCGGAGATGATTAAAAAGAAACGGGGACACAAAAGAACGTGCTAGTTCCAAGCGAGATGGGTAAGCTGTACGAGAGAAGGGTCTCTAGAATGCAAATTTCCAAACATCTGTCCCCTTTGTGCGTGTAGCCGGAGGGGAAGTCTTATCAGCAGATGATTGTTTGCATGTGTGTACATTTAGAAAAATCTGGGTGGGCAGCTGCTAATGACTTCAGTTGTGCAGACAGCTGGATTGAATGGACGTTGAATTGAAATGTCAGCGGGCCTTTGGAGGAAAGCGTATCAGGCACGGCCATCTGAAATCGTGCGCACATGCACACACACATGCACACACACATACACATGGGGGAAGGCTAAAGTGCTATCATTACATCACCTTTGATGATGCTTCCGAGCCGGCAAACCCCAAAGCAAACATGTGAATCCACACCCATGGCGCTTATTCCGCTAATAGGATGATGGTGCCCGTACCACATCTTGCATTATCGCAGTCGATTTGACCGACTCTGCTATGAGCGCGACAAAAACCTGCTGGTTCAAAATAACATCCATATGTGAAGATCATCATTAAGACAAGGAATTCAACGACTCAAAACACAGATCATGTCACGTTTGTTTTGGAAGCGGTCTGCAGACGTTCAGCTCAGACAGCATCATTCTAGGACACGTTCACGGGTCCCGGGGCCCGACACTAGCCGAGCACCATTAGGGTGAAATGTGGCATAACAAACGCATTCATACGCTGGCGTACATCAAACGCAAGTACAGCAAAGAGGCTTTAAACAAACAGCTGAGAGCTCGTGTAAAATACTTAACGCTCTAATAGTAACAAGCTAATGCCGTCGGCTCGGCTCACCGTATGCACGTTACGAGATCTGTAATGGAAAATCTAGAATCCACTCCCAAAGGCCCCAATCACATTTTTTATAAATAACACTCAGACCGAGCAGGAAATGAAATCGACACAGCCGCACCGTCATCGCTAATGACTATTTTATAGCTCAAATGTGACGAAACTCGCCAAGAACTACAGTTTTGACAAATGAGGGTGTCTACGGTAAAGAGTTCACAGACATTCCGGCAAATCCCGGAACGTTTGGATCCGGATGGATGTTTGAGGGGTATTCATTTTTCTTGCTTTTCTAAAGAAGTGTCAGTTTTAGAGTATGCAATCTGAGCTACTACGGGGACGTGGTGCATAATCTCACGAGCAAAATCAATCATGGCATTTGCCTTCGATGTCAGCCTCACATTACGGCAAACAAAGCGAGGACTTGAATCTGATGTGACATTCATGAACTGTACAATTTTATCTCCTATTAGCATTAAACATTGAAATAACGCATGGAACCGAGGAGGAATCGAATGCTTTACACTACTAACCTGTTGACCTTGTTTTGATAGAAACAAACCAAGTTCCTGAGTTATGACTTAATAAAGCTTCCCCACGGAGAGTCTAATACTTTTTCTATTAGAGTTTCCTGTGGGCGAGAGAGATCTCTCATGCATCTAAAGAGACAGACAGACGGACAGAGTTTGCGTTTCATGCGGTTAGTAGTGCATGCTCCAGGAGATTGATAGAGAAGTGGGAAACCTGTCAGATCGCTCGGCGGGAGACGGACTGACACATTCGGTAAAGGCCGGTTCTGTTGCAATGTGGGAACTGTCAAACGAAGTCAAGTGAGCCTCGTAAACGTACACGACGATGTAAACAGACGCGTGTGTTCTTTATACCTGAGCAGCACCTGATGAGGCATACGTGCACACAAATCAAGAGTTAATTATTCAGAAACAGACACGGCACGGTCAACACCTACACAAGTCAAATAAGCCGGTGATATCGCTAAATAAAAGAAAATCTCAGCGCTAATTGATTTTATACACAGCAACACCTGGCACTTTGCCCGCGGTGGGCACGTGCGGAGCTGACGGATAAAAGACATCAGATACCTGCACTTCTGGTCTGTCTGTTTATTCTCGAATAATTTAATTCCAGCCACAAACACAGACACACACACACACACACACACACACACACACACACACACATACACATATACACACACACACACACTCAATACAGATAAAAACACAGCAACGGCTCGCAGAGAGAGAGAAAGCACACATGAGCAAAAACATACAAATGAAGAGATGGCAGAAAGCACCTCGGGTGAAGTACTGAAAAGCTTCTGAAAGAGCGTAAGAGGGAAGAGAACAAGTGCGACAGAAAGACAGAGAGAATAAACATGTCTTCCACTGACAGTTTTTCCAATGATATCTGCTGAGCCGGGCACAAGCGTCTGGAAATGACAGATTAGGAGTGTATATCCAGAACAGAAGGGGAGAGAGATAGAGACGGTTGTTATCTCATGCTATAATCGTTTATAATATTTGCAGAGTTTGGTAATAAAATACTTACTGGATTAGAACAGGAATAGTGGAATTGTGGAAATACAAGCGAGTGTGAACACAAGTAAATTGTTCCGTTGTGCTGTAGGTAAAATAAAATATTTCATTTAAAATAAAAGATGTAATTGTTTACATTTATTTGGTATAAGGTTGAACATTTGTTATTTATTAATAAAAACTGTTTTAAAAAAAAAAAAGGGTATTTCGAAGAACGGACAAGTTTCCCCAACCACTGAATTTTTTCATCTTTTTGTGTTTCATAGAAAGAGGAGTCGTACACAAGTTCATAAACATCTTTAAAGTGATAGGTAACCCCAAGGTGAAAATTGTGTCATCATTTACTCATCTTCTTGTCATCTAAAACCTGTATGAATTTCTTGAGCAAAGCACAAAAGATGATATTTAGAAGAATGTCAGTAACCAAATATCACTACTGCCAATTGTCTCCAATTGAAGGGATACAAAACCATTGGGACACACTGTTTTCCTTTAAAAGCATTCTTTAAAATATCTCCATATATGTTATATACATGGAAGAATGTAAAATAGGTGTTAAAAGGTCAAGTAAATGGTTGGAATTTTCCTTTTTGGGTGAGCAATCTTTAAGGCCTGTAACACCAAAACGACAATAATATTAAAAAATACCAATAGACACGGTTTTTAAAAAATCATTATATTATTATAGAAAGATAAACTTTAAAAAAATATATGTGCATAACTTTTGCAGCTAAGAACGATAAGACAGCCAAACCAAAACTCATTTTAAATTTAAGTTTATAATAAACATAATATTATTGTCTGCCAGCATGAATGTAAACAGAGTTATCAGGCCTCACTTTTACACAAAGCACACATTAGTGCATAAACCATTGTTTTTCTCTCAATGGGTTAAGAAAGGTCAGAAAGAGTATGAGAACATTCTCGGATTCGGTACCCATAATTCTTTTTAGACCACTACGGAAGATATGAACAAAAGGGGTCAGACAATGGTTTAGAAGAATGGTTTTCCGTTTCAATTACACCTATACAAACCTTTGATCAATATACAACCAACAGAACCTTTAGAACCATATCAAAATCTAAAATGAATATTTGAACTTTTTTAATTTGACATTAATATATAACTGGTCTATAATTTAATTGTATTTTCTGGTTTACATCCGTCCAAAAATGGCCGTGCGTGACTTCATTCTTGAAGTCAAACCTCAACAAGTCGAGATGAAAGAAGAAATAAATAGACAAAAAAGATTAAGGCGACAAAGGAAAATGAAAAGAGACACAGATGAGGAAGGGATGTCAGACATCAGAGAACGGCATCTCTATTTAAGTGGAAGGAGGTCATTGAAAAAGATAAGGGCCAAAACCGATACACAGTCTTGACCTTCCATACACTCAAACAAAACAGATAAACAAAAGACGGACGGCATTTCTTCCATACCTTCAGATTTTTTTGTTACGATGTATGATAGAGTTATAGAGAAGCCAGGGAGAGAGAGAAAATAAGTGTGCGAGATACTGAATGGGTAGCTGTGGAAGACAAGGGGCAGAAAGCCAATTTAGCTTTCACAAGTAATCATTCTGCTAAGCCCTTTTACAACGAAGGCACCAAGATATGTGTTTTTTTTTCTCGCCTGACAAGGCCATTTGTGTTTTTTTTCTAGCGGGCTGATGCATTAAAACCTTCCATTGTTCTGAATCTCACCAGAGAAAACACTTTAAATCGAGACCAATCCATGAACGAACGCGGGCGAGGAAATGGCATCAAGGCGAAGGAAAGCGTTTGATAAGAAGAGCGTCAACAGAGCAACTAGTAAAGGGCCTAAGTGGAATTTCTTTAACAGAGACGACATTGGCCCGGGCCTCCGATACCTAACAGAACGTCTGGGTGCCGAGTTTGAAAACTGAACAGGACAGGGGCTGAATTTTTAATTCGCATTCTTCAGGTTTTGAACCTATACTCATATAATTGAGAACTTTTCAAAGTTTTAGGTTTGAACAAACAGATATAAATAAACACTGGACTCATTTTGGACCCATAAGGGACCTGACAAATGCATAACTGCAACACAAGCTGCTTTATATCGTACAGTAGCTCTGGAGACCTTTCCTGTCATTCATGTAATTTCAAGTCTGTTTTTTCCTCCAAACATTAACCAATTTTTTAAATCCATAAACATTCAAGCGATGGTCGTCATCGTTTGACACTTCAACGCAGTTTGACTCAAAAGAAGATCATTTGAAGAATGTTGGAAATCAAACAGCATTGGCATCCATTCACTTCTCTTCTATGGACATAAACCATGCCCAGCGAATGGGCCATTTACAAACATTCTCCAAAATATCTTCTTTTGTGTTTTGCATAAGAATGAAAGTACAGGCAATTCTTGCGTGCTACGTGTTTGCAGACAAACCGTGGAGCGGAAAACTGAAGAAATAAAGTGAGGGGTCATGTAGAAGAAGGAAAAAGAAAAAAAACGTAAGAGAGAGAGGGGGAGTGAGAGAGAGAGAGAGAGAGAGAGAGAGAGAGAGCAAGCATGTTCAGGTACTGTACTCTTCAATAGACAAGTGGAAAAACAGAGAGCGAGGGAGAGCAAGAGAGAGAGCGAGAGAGAGAGAGTGAGAGAGAGAGCGAGCGGGAGGTTCCATTGAAAGAACACTGTGGTCGACAGTAATTGCTTGGTCTTGCTCGATTGCCCATATATGGAAATGGAATGTGTGACTGAGAGGGGGTAACCTGTATTGAGCCGAGAGCATCAACCCACCCACGTACACACAAACACACTGTCAGACATACTGATTACAAAAACACATTAACACTCGACAATAACTGCTGTAACAATAAACGCGTCCAAACGTAGAAATATGGACAGATACAGTGCATAATTGAAACCGTCCAGAAGAAATCTAAGGCCTGGAGCATCAGATGATGTTAAACGTTTCAAATTATTAGACATTCAACGTGACGCACGCAACCGGTTTATATCCATAATCGGATGCATTTAAACAGGACGCTCATGTTTATGCATGCGCGCGGCATACGCTTTCATCCGAAAACCAATTACAGCGCATTCAAGCTAGACATTATATCGCCCTGTGTGTTCTATAGGATTGAACCCTAAACGGTGGCGTTGCAAGGACTTCTCTGAAATATGAAATGCTTCGTAACTGCCAGTATTTTAATAGCGAATTTCTTTAGATCTAACACGCACACATAACACCTAGTTACAGCAATCTTGAGCTCTGTGCAACCGTGACTCATCCTCTCAGGCCGAGGACTCCAACCAGGCAAGTCCTGGCTATCTGCTCCGTTCTCGCAAGTCCTGGGCATCTGGAAGGGCACCAGACTACCTTGGTTCCTGGCATGCCAAGGATGCCCGCATGATCGGCCTGGCTCTTGTGCCAGTGCGGGACTCCTGTGAAGACCGAGCAAGACTTGACACCCAAATGCATCTCTGCATTATAAAAGCCGCACGCAAGCCATATCATAAGCAGATAAAGTGTGCGCGGTTGGAAATGAAAGCAAAAGTTATCGTATTGACTTTATCAGAATTGTAAGCGTTTCTTATTTGTCAGGTGTTCGGAAAATGTAGGTCACAATTGTTTGATTTCCCTTTCATTTATTTAATTGCGACTATACAAATAATGGAAAAACAAACCATCATACACAAGTTATTCCAGCCACGCACCATTTCACCCATCATTGTTTCCAGAATGGGTCTGGGTGTCATGATTGCGACGTGGCCTACGGCAGCGCTTATGCTTAACCGCCAATCAAGTGCACTAAAGCGCACAATCCCTAAATCCCACCTTCCGTCCTTCATTATTCTCTTTCAAGTAGAGCTGTCAGGAAATGTGTTGAATAAAACCTGGCAAAGTAACTATATTTGGGCGAAAGAATTCAAAAACAACACTTTGCTTTGTTTCGATATACAACCGGAGTCAGATTTCATCAATTAATGCAACTGAGCATCGTGATTCGTGCGGCTGTTCGGTTTTAACACCACGGGTTACATTCCAGGAAGAAAACAGCAAATCCAGGCAATTTTACAGCTCATTGCAAGCCTCCGAGCTGTCAATCAAATAACTCGCTATGAAAAATCACCACTTCCAAAGAAACGTCTGATATGTCGCTGCGCGATTTTATAATGAGCTTGTTTTTGTGTTGGGTTCCGTTTTATGGAAGTCAGGTTGAAACATGAATAATGACTTCCCAGAAAAAGTCATCAGGATGTGAACGACTGATCTGGAGATGACGTTTAGAAGAAAGTGTCGATTTATACCTGGAAATTACATAACCTGGGCATTTCCATACACACCCTGATCATGTGATAGAGCAGAACAGATACTGGAAGATAAGGACGGCAGATCAAAAACATTACACCACATAATTACAAAAGAAATATTGTGAACTTTTGGTTTCACTTCAGGAGCCATATTTTGCATTCATGTAACAGTTTATCAAGAAAGAAAATCATAATTCATTTTCTTGTTGTTCTTACTTGAAGAAAATAAAAGAAGGTAATTTGAAGAATGTCGGTTACCTAACAGTCGTGTTACTCATTCACTTCTGTAGTATGGACGCCGAACGAATTGGAGCCAGCTACTAACAAACTTCAAAATACCTTCTTTTATGTTGTACGGAAAAAAGAAATTCATACAGGTTCGAAATGACAAGAGGGGAAGAGAATTAAGACAGCGCTTTTATTTTTAGGTGAATTATCACGTTAAGTCACAACCTAACACATAATTTAACACCATTCTGAGCTCCTTGAAAATTATTTAAATAAATCCCAAGTGCATGGTCCCAATATTTAAATTACCAACATGACTGAGCTGAAAAATTAACAATGAACTCATTTATTTTCTTTTAACTTGAACGGTTCTGTTTATGGTCTCGGAATAGGCGTCAAACAGCCCATGCATGGCCTGATTTAACAATATCTACCAAGTGAAAAATAAACGCGTGTTAAAATACTGTTACGGAACATAAGCTTTTGAAATCAACAACAGATGTATCGCATGTATTCTTTTCTTTCGCAAAAGTACAAAAGCCTTTTCATTTCTCCATCCTCGCTGCACTTTAATTAGGTTTTCAGTTGCAATTTATGCACACGCAATGAGACCCCGGCAGAAATGGCCAACGACCCATTGATCACGACCTATCCCGCCATGCGATGTGCATGTGATTTGCTCATCATCCAAGTCCATTCAAATTCAGCTCCTGCTCTTATACGCACCACGAACTCAACACCTTCACTCACAGAAATGAGTTCTTCTCCATCCCGAGATCCAACATCCTTCTTATGATTCGGACCACGCTTTCTAATGAAGCAGGAATTAACCTCTGTCAGCCGACTTACAGTCAATTTCCTGCGGCTTTTCTCTCTTCCTCTCCATCACTGTTTCGGGAGATGGTGCAATAGAAAGAAAGGGAGAGAGCGTGAGATACTGAAAGAGAACTTGAAAGTGAGAGAACTTGAAATAGCCTCTGCTCTGACAGTCCTCTGGAAACTTCTGGGCTCTGGAAACGTATCCCAGAGTCTGGATCTGAGATCAATCACCTGTGTAGTGTCAACGGGCCCGACACTCAACCAATCACATGACGTGACAGATGGAGACGGGAAACGGATGCAAGGAATGGTGCGAGAACGATTGTGTCAATCTTTGATACCATTCACCCCCAAAAAAAAACCCTGAGCAAATATAAACCTCATCAGAAGGGAATCTAGAGGGCCTAGATCTTGAGGACCTCAGCTTGTGTGCTCATTGAACGAAATACCAAAGAATCAGAAGTTTCAGTATGGATGCAAACATTTCTCATTACGTTAATCCTATACCAAATCATCTGAGCCCAACACAGATGCTTCTGGCTAAGCGAGCGCAAGAGAACGCATCAAAGCAGAATTCATAATTAAACACGTGTATGAATTACATTCTAAGCGTGGCTTAGAGACACGCTATTAGTGTGTCTTCTTAGGTCAGGGATTCGTCACCCAAAAAATGAAACTCTTGATATTTCAACCTTGTATGACTTCCTTTCTTTCACAGAACACGACTGGAGATATCCTGAAGAATGTTGGTAACTGGCATCCATTCAATTTCATTGATGCCGCTGCTTTTCCGTTAGCAAATTTCATTTGTGTTCTGCGCAGGTAAAAAACAAGTCATACAGGTTTGGAATGAGAACCGTAAGCAGATTTCATAGGAATTTTCATTTTAAGATGATCATTCCCTTTAAACAGTTTTGTTTCAAGCCCAAGTCTCCAAAGCTACCCAGCTTCTAATCGCTAAAAATGTCCTCCACGTGTCAGCGTGCGGATATTTACTAAATTTGTGAGTGTCCACTTCCAGACGCACACCTACGTGACCGAAGTACCCTTGTGAAAATGTTCAAGAGCGCTTAATGTGGCTCGAGTGGGATGCCGCAGCTGGAAATCTATGAGATTTTACTCTTAGTTATTGCGGCAAGTGCCATTTCATGAAATTCTTGAGTTTAAATTCTTGATTTTCCTACACCACACCATTTCTGCTCTATAACCAGAACTTCTTCTCTCATGGCAAAAATATCTTGCTGACATCCGCCAACACGGTCAGCAGGAATCAAACAGCAGGAACACACAAGCGAAACCAGGCGTCTCAGTTTGGCCCTCAAATAAGCATTTAAGAAAATTCCCCACGGACGTCATTTTCTTGAACTCCATAACTGGAGGACCGTAGAAACCTCCAGATGCATTAGCCTTTCCCCTTCAACGCAGGGCTTTGGATCACAGCGACTCCAGGAGAAATCTCTTCAGGGTTTAAGTCTCTCTGGCTGGAGTCATGCCTGTCATTTCCATTCTCCAAACCCTGTTTAAAACCCGACCCAGAGAAAAACATTATACCTATTAAGTTTTGTTTACTCGCGAGGTCTCGGAATACAAGCTCCGCTTGGAAGTCCTTCTCCGTTCACCCTGATTCAACCCGACGGACTTAGAGATATCAAAAACAGAAATGCTCTCCAGAAACACATTCGACTCGAGTGTCATGTACACAAAATGCTGGTTTCATGTGCGCGACAATGTTTAATTACGAGTTGCAATTGACATGGTCTTCAAACTCATCGCTCAGATAAAAGGCAGAGGCTGGAAAATGAGATCTTGTAAACCGTCCTGCTTTCTTCGAGATGACAGGAGATGTATTGTTGGTAATGAGGTTGACACGGCTGTAAACGGCCGAGGTCTGCTGAGGTGGAAGCGAGGTTTTATTAAAAAGGTGGATTAAGCGCGGAAAGGCATACGTTTGCATGTGTGCCGGTGCAATTAACAGCCGCTGTGCTAACAACGTCGGGCTGGAGAAGTCAATCAAGCAGCTCGCTTCTAAAGATCAGACGGTAATTAAGCCAATTTCAGCTCCTCCCTCAAGAGGATCTAAACGGGCGCAGCGCTGCCTCCCAGCCCACCAACGTGGCACGTGTCATATGAAGAGGTAGCTAACCTGCTTTATAAATAATCAAAGTCAAAGCGTTCAATGTGAACTCATTATTGCATCCCTTTGAGACACTTACAACAGTATCATTCATGTCTACTTTGTATTTCTCGTAATGACTTAAGATACATTAGAGCTTGAGTTAATGCTTTAATAAAACGCAAACACCGTCTAACATCTCCAGAGCTTTAGAATGGGTTCTTCACGCGCTTCATCCACCACCGAAGCATGTGCTAGATAAAAACAGAGCCATAATGCAATTTTTCAAGATTTGATAACTAGCTTCATGTTGTCTAAAGGAGCGAGGTTGAATTTAAGAATAGCTTTTACGATTTTGGACTGGTTCTGTCTAAATATGATGCTACATGAAGAGTTCTTCTGGTTCTTGTCGTGACTCTCTGGGTGCGTCTTGTTTGCCGTCAGCGCTGTATGAGGATCGACACATAACGCGACGGAGCCTTTGAAGTGGGAAGCCGGCTATATGCTTACAGGGATGCACAAAATAAAAAACCAAATCACAATGCACAACACAAATATGATGACACATTACAGTCTTTTGATCCCTGAACGTATGGCAAGCACAAAGAAATAATTTCCCCAAGAATAATATATCTGAAAACGTGGTTATGTATTGTGGTTGATGACAAATTAAAGTCATTAAATTGGCCATTACTTTTATTCCCACAACATAAAAGAAGAGATTTATGAAAAATGATAACAGTGGGGGATTTGTGCCTTTAACAACAGAGTGGTAGGCTTTAACAAAAGAATACAGAAAAAGCTGCGAGAGAAGTGTAATCAAACGCCTGTGGGTGCTTTCCGCAAGGCCTGAAAGTGTTGAAGGCTTTAAGAGAATTGGAAAAAGCCTTTTGAATGCGCCCGGGGGTCAAGGAAAAGGCTGATCTCTGAGCCCACACGAAAAATCCCTTTCTTTAGCCATCATTTTATCAGGCTCAGTGGTGGGTGATAAGACGGGCACGGCTTGGCTCCGGGAGTCCTCCGGCCTTCACTAACAGCGCTGTATGACTACCTCAAAGCAGAGCAGAGGCCGACGGAGAAAAAAGGGGGAGGTGGGGAGAGTGAAAGAAAAAAGACAGAGTATCTCTTATACGGTGCACCGAGCTAGACAAACAGATAAATCCGGAGACGGACAGAGACACAGAACAGATTTTCCATCTGTTGTGCACTAACGTCTGAATCCTATTAATGCCTGCAGCATATTATCATGCCCGACGCACAAAATTGTGCCTACCAAACAATTTTTCCCTACATGGAGTTTGTTGGAACTTTAGTCGTTTTAAATGTAATCTACATTTCGACAGATTTAAGGGGGGCATTTCAGCACCAGATCCATCCGAACGAATATTATGGTACAGGTACTTTACAAAACACACAGGCCCACATTACACGCTCAGAAGTATCAACACGTGGAGAAATAAAACGTTATGATGTAATGAATTTATCAAAGCGTTTATTTACCCTAATGTTTTGGTCTCCCGCACAACAAAAGTCAATATTTTGAAGAAGGTCAAAAAACACTGGCCCACATTGACTTCCGTTCTATGTACCCCCAAGACATTTCTCAAAGTATCTTCTTTTGTGTTACACAGACGAACATCATTAACAGGTTTTGGACATAAGCGTGAATCCATCATTTGTAAGTCCTGTTGAACTGGTCACCTAACAATGCAAATCATACTTCATGGCTTATCCATTCTGGAGGAATCTGGGTAAAAGTTAACCAAACAAAGTCTGTTTTAAGTGGACTAAGCAGGGGGGTTGTTCGCTCCACCCCGTATGATCATTTGAAGCTTATGTCAATATGAAAGAGAACTATCGGCCTCCAGAAACAAACCATGTTGCGAAAAAGCACATAGCGGTCTGCGGGAGGTAAATCAAGGACAGACAGGGAAGCTTTTTGTCCCCACGCTCCTTAAAAATGCTCGCCCATGCTCAGTCACTCATAAACAATGGAAGCTACAGAGACGGAGGGGTCTTACAACCAACCAATCACTAATGCCAGCAGAACAAAGACTTGAGACGGAGCTTTGAACGGCTGCTGGAAAAAAGGTGGGGTGGGGGGGAAAGGGCACCCATTCAAAAAGCGAGCAATTTTAGTCCCCCTCGAATGCTCGACGTGGGTGTGGGTGAGTGTCAAAGGGGAGCATGGAGACAGGTTTCCTGTGGAGGTGTGAGTTTCATTCTACACTGTCCTTTGGACAATGCTGAAACCGAAGTCTTTTGTTCTTGAGAACCTGTTGGCACAGAAGCTTATTGTTCTGAGACAAGAACAAAAAACTTGGAAACTACATTATCACGGCTTCTCCGCTCTACGCCGCTCTGACATTTGTTGCTTTTGACAGTAATGGAGGACCAGGGGGAGTCAATAAAGAACATCTACTTCCATTTGTCGGCTCTAGGCGATCCCAAGTCGAATTTCGCACTTGGCAATAATGTTTTAAATTCCCTTCAAAGACCTCGAAACAAGATGGATGCCCCGAAGAGAAGTCTCTCCCTGACAACTATGAGAATCCTCAACCTCGTCCCTGAAGATGAGAACCAATACGCAACCCTTTGGCACATCTCAAGAAGATAAATGGGTTACCGAAAGCCCGAGGAATAGTCCACGCACATGATAATAACCCGCCGCAGGTCCTGAGGTGTAAAACGCCTCATCCCACAAAGAAATTAATCGAGGCGAACCCCAGAGTGTGCCCACGCAAGTTGAGCAGCACAGGAATCCTGGCATGACTAATCGAGGTGCCACAATTCATCCATCCAAAACTCATTTATCCAACGGCCCAGACCCCCCCCCATCTTCACGGAAAATATACGCACGGGCGGCCCGGCATCCGAAATCATTTACAGTGAGGGCTCGCCAGCATCTCGTCGAGTCTCCCACCCCTTCACGTTTACCTGTAAGCGAACCCCAGACATGTCTCCTCTTATCAGAGCAAAACAGCCCCCGTGAGACTCGGGACCGAATCACTGCTCAAGCCACCGGGGCGCAAGTGTCAGGTACCCCCCACCTAACCAAACCAGTGACAGATTAGGCAAGTTCTGTCTTATAGTCAAAGCTGCGGGATTATGAAATGTGCCAGATTAAGTTACGCATGACTTGTAATCTGTGTGCATTTTTCCTTTCAGTCTCTTATTTCACACTGTAGATTTGTATGTTACATATGCATTCATTATAAATGCAAAAATTCAAAGGTCTGTAATCCGGTTCATCTCATCTCAACATGGAGCAAGATGATAGATCACACAACCCAACTCACATAAAGAACCCAAAGAACCTAAAGAAACCAAAGAACCTAAAGAACCCAAAGAACCTAAAGAACGCAAAGAAACCTAAGAACCCATAGAAGCTACAGAAACCCAACGAACCTAAAGAACGCAAAGAACCCAAATAACCTAAAGAACCCATAGAAGCTACAGAACCCCGGCGAACCTAAAGAACGCAAAGAACCCAAATAACCTAAAGAACCCATAGAAGCTGCAGAACCCAACGAACCTAAAGAACCCAAATAACCTAAAGAAACCATAGAAGCTACAGAACCCAAAGAACCTAAAGAACCTATAGAACCCAAATAACCTAAAGATCCTAAAGAACGCAAAGACCCCAAATAACCTATAGAACCCAAATAACCTAAAGATCGCAAAGAACCCTAAGAACGCAAAGAACCCTAAGAACCTAAAGAACCTAAAGAACCCAAAGCACCTATAGAACCTATAGAACCCAAATAACCCAAAGAACGCAAAGAACCCTAAGAACCCATAGAAGCTACAGAACCCAAATAACCTAAAGAACCCAAAGCACCTAAAGAACCCAAAGCACCTAAAGAACCCAAAGAACAGAGACATCCCAACACCCCCCACCCCCCACCCCTCCAAAAACTGACCACAGACCTGCTCCCACCCAAACCAAGACCCTGTTGCTCTGCACACAGCCCCATTGTAATCCCGATGTAACAATGACGTCTACATCAAAGCACCCGCGGTGCCCAAACAACAACACCTGCTGATGCCCATCGCGGAGGGCCACACCTTGCGCACTAAAACCAGGGTCACCCGCTTTAAGCCCGCCCGAGATTAGCCGGATTAACAGGTAATCTGCGCCTTCCAAGTTGCGTCACGGTGCGCGTTGAGCTTTAAACGGGACGCGAATCCACGCGTCCGGCACGAGCGCGGACAAAACGAAAGGTGGACCCGCGGGTCACCGTCACGTTACCTTGGCACGCCAGGAGACAAGCACCGATGACCAGGCAGCAGTTCCTCATCCTAAAATCGGCCGGTCCGTTTGCGAGGCACCGCAGTCCGGGGAGATCCAAACAATCCGTAAACTTTGTCATCGCGTCGGGCTCGATCTGCGCTCGCGCTCGTTCTCCTCCGTGCGTGGATCAACAGCTTTAAAGCCCTCCCTCCCGGCGCGTGTGTGCAGGTATGTTCGGAGGGTGACGCGTGACGCGTGACGCGACGCGTTCTTCCGCCCGAGCGCGTGATGTCACCGCGGCGAACTCGATTTTCGGGTTTCACGGGAAGCGCTTCCGCAAACCGGGGAAGTTCAGGATAGCCGCGCTTCCGCTTTGGAATGTCAAATGTATCCAGTTGGGTTCGAAGAACGCGCGCGCTCGATACTTAATTGATACTTAATTGATACATTGTATCTGTGACGTCATGAAGGCAGCCGCCTGCGCTGGTCCGGTCCTTCAGAGCGTGATGATGCAGAAGGATGGAAGCGTGCACTGCGCTGTTCTGGGATCGGCTCGCATACTAATTGGTGACCTCGCTGTGCCATCTATTGACAGTTGTGCGCAATGACTGACTTCTCTGCACTTCCAGGTTGCCTTGAAGCAGTTTGTGTGCATTGATGCTTCTTGTAATGGTGTCTTTTGTTCTACTGATCCCACGTCAGTGGTGGCCACCTGCTCCTGTCGATCTGTCTCCTGATGGTGTGGATGGTTTGGATGTGACCCCACTCGAGATGCTCCTGATGTTGATTAGTTCTTCGTGATGAGCGTGTTCGATTAGAGCTGAACCGCAGGAAGGTAGATCCGCTGATCCGAGCACGGCTGAACTGGAGTACGGCGAGGGTTAAATGCGGATGTTGTAGAATTCTGGGTTAGTGTATATGAAGGTCTTCCGGTTCTGGATAGGCCGTCAAGTTTCAACCCTCCGGTCAAAAGTTTTGGGACGATGTTTTTGTAAGATTGGGTGACTGCACTAAAGATGATCAAAGATCTTTTGTACAAAATGTCCCAAAACTCTTTGAGGTGGTCGCCGAAAAATGATCCTCTTTACATTTACATTTATTCATTTGCAGACGCTCTTATTCAAAGTGACTTCCAGTATTATGCAGTTGTCAATCATCACAAACAGGGGTAAGGTGTCTTACACAAGGACACTTCAGGTATTGTCTGCTGGCACTGGGATTCAAACCCACAACCTTCTGATTAAAGTCCAACTCTCTGACCACCAGATCACGACTGACCACACATACCCATCCTCTTGTCATTTGGACTTTCTTTCATATGTGACAGACACAAAACATGTATTTTGAAGAACGTTAACTGGCACCCACTGGCTGCGATACAGAAGTTAAAGGGTGACTGTGACGTTCGGTTACCGACATTCTTCCGAATATCTTTTGTTCTGCATTATACAGATTTAAAATGACAGAACTGTCATGATTTTTTGCATTTAGGTGGGTCAAACTTGACAGTGCTGAATTAAAGCAGACCATGATGGATATATGGACGGAGTGGATGGATGGAAGGACAGTCAGGTGTAATAAGAATCAAACTGGAAACAGTTTTGCAGCATTTCTGTCTGTAAAGATCTTGTTTAAATCATGTGAACCCAAAAACAGGTTTTTCAGTTCGGCCATCATTTTCAACCCGTGACCCTCTTGCGCTTTTTCGACACTTTTTAACCCCGTATAACTCGAGTGACCTTTTGATTACGATGTTGCCCATCCTTGCGTTACTCAGATCCTCCAATGCAACTTCTGAGTCCGAGTCACTATCATTGTGCACACAGGAAATGGAGCAATTGAATCCTATTAAAATCTTGATGTATTTTTCCAATCCGCCTAGGTGTCCGGTCATGTTCGGCCAAAAAATAGCTTGAATTGCCATTCACCGACACAAACGCTTTTAACATCCACCAACAGCTTGGCACTAATGACACGTTTCCGAGCATTCACTGTCACTGTCAACAACACAATGTCTTAACCGGCGCTCCAACAGCATGGCATAAACTCAAAATCTGACAGTCCTTAAAAATGACCTGAAACCTCCTTCACACACGCACACACACACACTTCCCCTATGTGAGGTTTTTGAGAGATGGTACCTCGGCTCGGCCCAGCGAGCTGGGATTGATTAAGCCCAGCGACTGCTTTAATGCGATCATGTATCAGTTGCCCGTCGACACCTTTACAGACATAACTCTGGCTCTGTGACAGTCTGATGAATGCTATGAAGTGTCCATCCCCCTTCCTTACTGTGGGTTTTTCTTAATGCCGCTCTTACGCTTGTTGCCTTCCTCCCTCTATTATTACAGTATATGTTAGGACTCCATTAAACTGGCCCGGATAAGTGTGGCTGTGGTAATGGAACTCCATACGGGTCGTTGATAACACGCTTTGATTAAACGCATTAAAGGGCAATGCAGGCTTACACCCCTCAGAAGGGCGCCTGTGCGATACGTGTGCACCAGTTCGTGCCTAGAATCCACAAACACGAGCATCTGGGTTAATTTCCCTCCATGTCTTACTTAGTTCCTAATCCTTTTAGTTTTTTTTTTATATCACATCTTTCATCATACGTCAGTTTTCAGTGGGCTACTCCATTTATCTTCATTTTCTTTATTCACATGTTGATTACTCTGATATCAAGCACTTTGTTTTTTTTACCGGTTCTATTCATTGGATCTGTCAGGCTTCGCTGAGTCTGTGAGTGTCGTGCCCTGCGTTTAAACGTCTACAGGTTTGAATACATTTATGAGAGCCATAAGAAATAGACGGATTAATAGAAACAGGCGAACTGAAGTTTTGAGTCTATACGTCTTAATTTAGCACTACATTACGAAGGATTCGCTTGCTGTGTGACAATTGTGAGAAATGCAAACACGTTGAAAAGGTGTCGCACATATGTGATTCTCATGTCTGTCACATTTACCTTTCATATCTCTTTATAAATTGTCTGTTTGCCATATACACTGTTATAATAAAGGTGCTACAAAAGGGTCTTTACAGCGATGCCATAAAAAATCAAATATATAAAAAACAAAAGGTTACGCTGATATTGAATGAGAGAGAAAATAGATTCTGACGTAATTTAATCACCCTCATGTCATTCCAAACCTAAATGATTCCTCATCTTCTGTGGAACACAAAAGAAGATATTTCTGAGAAATGTCTACATGGTTTAGTGTCTGTACAATGGAAATCAATAGGTTAAATTTGGTTTGGTTACCAACATTCTTCAAAATATATTCCTTTACGTTCCATGCAGAAAGAGACTCATACAGGTTTGATATTTCAAGACATAATTTCTTTCTTTAAAAAGAAGCTAAACATGTTTCTCTGGCCTTATTCTTCACTTTTATTTGCGAGTGTGTAGTTGTTGTTGTGTTGCTTTTCTTGTCAGTCCTCAATGCAGCACATACACACAGATACATGGTGAGTGGCTCGATCCGATCGACTCACATCCTCTCAACACCCCGCCATATATAACTCCGCCTCGGGGATGCAAACAACATTCAGGAAAAGGGATTAAATGCGAGAGTGTTGAAAAAAGCAGGAATTGGATGTGTGAAGCAGTAAAGGTTGTTAGCTATGTTTCATTTCCCCCTTTCAGGAGGGCTCTTCTCTCTCACCTTTATATATTTAGACATAACATATGAGACATTATGGAAATCTCTATAAAAGAGAGAGGCTGTATAGTGCACAAACAACAGAAATAAAACCATTGTGACCAAAACCGACAGATAAGGAAAATTTAAATAGACACGGAAAAATATGGGACCCTTCCGAATGATTATTTAATCTTCTTTTGTATTGTGATCATTCTGGTCATGTTTTCGTTGAATTTAAAAAAAAAAGTGATGCAAAGTTATTTAAAAGCAATGTGAAAAACTGAAAGCATGATAAAACAAATTAAAACAATATAAAAGTAACTTATCGCATAGATAATCACATAATCTGTGCAGTATTTGACATCAGAAAAAAGCCATCTTTATGTTATTTTGACCTTTTTCGCAGGTTTACATTTCTGCAAATAGATTTTAATGGAAACAATATTTAGTTTAACATTTGGGAGAAATATTGTTCAAGATTTACAGAATAAAATGAAAATAATCATTTTACCCATATATATATAGTCTATATATAATAGACTCAGAAAAACTGAACTTGTTTTTTGAAATAGTCTCCTTAACTTTTTTAAGCTTGATATTACATCCCATACTTCAGTCAATCAAAAGTGTCTCTTTAATTCGCACCTACAGTATGTGCCGGACATCTGCTGTAAAGGCTGACAAGACTTGCATCAAACTTGCAAACGAAGACAATAGTCTGTGTCCGGTTTTTTTGGTTGTGTATTCCAAACACTGTATAATATTGCATTGCCTGTTTTTGTGTCTGACTTTGTTAAAGTTCCCCATAAGCCATGTTAATTCTTTATTGTGTGCTTTCTTTGTTTAATGTAATGACATAAATTACTGTACTCGATATGCATCCGTCTTTAAAATGGCTTCACTAAATCTCCTATGCTATGCCTTAACAAAGCAGCATATGAACAATAAAAAAGTCCTTCTGGGTATGTTTCTTTTAAGAAAACATATCCTGATAATACATTATAGCTTCTTTATTTTGAAGACGTTGATCTCTAAAGCACTGGGGAATACAAACTTCTGTGAAATGTTCAAATTGCATACTTAATTCATTTTTGAAGTTAATGATCACACAAAAATCTGAAGGTCAACCATCTCAGCATCCCTCCATCATTCTTGTGTTTTTGGTGATGTCGGGCCTTTTGAGTAGGCTTGTGGATGAATGGCGAGTTGAGTGAAGCCAAGAACAGACCGGTATTTAAAGAGTGTACACAACCTCGGGCAAGCATGAAAACAGACGTTAAGGATAGCAACAGTTCGAGGAAAACAGTCAAGACAATTCTGGAGTGTTTCTGAATATATGAGAGCAGAGGCTGGATTTGAATCGCACGAAAAGTCTGTGGGGAGTCGGGAGATTGCATTTACTGATTCATCTCATCCATAATTTCTCGCAAAGCTGAAGGAGGTGTGCACGAACAATATGAGAAACTTCTCAAATTCGTCTCTAAAAGAGTTTGTCGAAACAAAGGAAGGAGGATTCTGTAATTGCTCCTGTCCTTCAAGGTTCTGAATAGAGAGCCTGAATGCTAATGTAATGAATTTCTTCTTATAATTTTAATCTTACAAGGTTTTAATTTTGATTTCAAGGTGAGGAAAGAAAAACAAACTATTTGAAAAATGTGGAAGTGTAAAATTACTGCACAGCGTCTTTATCCTTTAATATTTCCAACATTTTTACATACTATTATTCCATATGTCCATTCATATTGTGTCTTATATTCTGACGTGTCCTCAACATGAAGCTGTCGTTCGTAAACAGCCTAAACGTCACAGTTGAGCACTAAGGTGCTTACGGCCCTGCAGGCTTTATCTGTGGCTTGCAGGTGGACTTTGACACAGATGAGAATGGGAAAGAGATGGAGGGATGTTGTCATAACAGAGCTGTGGGGCGTCTGCTTGTCAACCATGATCTGCCTAGAATGGTCCCGAGTGTACATGAGCACACACACAAACTTAAGTCCCACTGCTGTGTGTGGCATTTTTAAGGGACGGTCTCAGAATCATTCTGGCTGGGATTTATTGAGTCGAAGTGCGAGTGTTAAATAAATATAAATGTGCGACACGGGACTGTTGGCATGCAAAAAAAAAGTGATGTTTTTATTAAAGGAATAGTTCAACCAACTTTCGCAATGAACGTGAGGTTGTCAAGTAATCAAATGTCGTGAAAACACCCTGTGTGACTTCAAGATGTGAAACACAGTCCTATCTGGATCATATGAATATTGCAACTGCTATTGATTGTCATTCTAAACATACAATTGTAAAATAGTTTGAATAAATCACCTTATATAACATGAAAGACCCACCCCTACGGTTTTTTGAATTGAGAACATTAATGACAAGGGACAACCTGTTGCGATTTCCCCCATAGAGTTGGTGTAACCAAGTATAGTGAACGCCAAGCCTTCATATATACCTGTGTACTTTCTGCTCAATGATCTGAAATTTAGGCATGAGTGAAAGGAATATTGCAGATATCGAACTCACTCAGCCGTTTCCACGGCAGCATTATCATCCATCCGCTCGCATCAACCCGGCAATGACGGGAGGAGAAGAGATATGTGCAGAGGCACATGATGAAGGCACCTGTGTCCTATTCGCACCAGCACGCCAACCATGTCCGTGTGCCATCTTGAATCATATTTCACTGTCTGTGTGGGCTGTAAGGCACATCATTAAAACAATCAATATTGCAAATATATTTCATCATATTTCTATGAATTAATAAAAGATCAGTAAGCAGGTTAATGGCTGGTATAGCTGGACTAAGTGTGGGAAGAAGTATGTTTTTTGGATTGGATTTGTGACACAATAATGTAGGAGTGGATGGTGTTTTGGAGCCCACCTTTGGGTTTACCCTCGGTTAAGTAAAACAGGCGAATTTTTGGCAGGAAAGCACCGGAGAACGGCAAGCTGAAAGCAGTCTCGCACTGTGATCCCATTAGATCCCCGTCAATCTCCCTGATGATCTGAAACTCAGAGACATGCTCAGATAGCTGAGCCATCTCCCCGCAGTCTATCACGCTCCCAACACAAATCTATGACTTCACCTCTGTTTAAATCTATACCTATCATATATCACCTATAAGGATAACTTGGTTTTTTTTAGTAAAAGCATAGTAGTGTTTTTGGCTCAATGATGACATCATTTGTATTGTTCTACCTTATTTTACAACAAGTTTACATCCGATGCTTTTGTTAAATATATGTTTTGCCCTGATAGCACACATGCATCTGGAAGACATCTATTTCATGTCTTTGTTTTCATCTGGAAGACATCTAGAATATAGTGTTTGCGCATCTGCAATAAACCTCTAAGAAATAAGACACCATGTAGACGTCTGATGATGTTTGGAAGATGTCCATGAACAACAGCTCTTTCAAAGATGTTTAGAAGTTGATTTTACGAAGCGGATGTTTTCCAGATCTTCGGCAGACATCTTACAGTCGGATTGCTATCTGGGTAGTAAAAACATGGTTTATTTTTGAAGGTTAGTAATAAGCCATAAACGAAAATCAATGTTAACACTTCAAGAGTTTAAATGCCATGTTGAGCATACAAATCAATCAAAAAGCAGTTTTTATCAATAAGTAATAATAACTCAAAGACATTTAGCTAACTAACACAATTAACACATGAAAATCATGTTTTTTTATTGTAATGAATTAAATCACATCAAATATTTTATTTATAAAACAGAAATGCTTGGATGTTGTTTGTTATGACAGCTGTTTAGTATCATGAATGGTCTCTAGGGTGTTGTTAGGTAGTTTCTTGGCAACATGCAAAATGATTTATACTTTCTACACAAATTCATATCAGAAATATTCATCTTTTGGTGTGTCTATCATTTACCTATGAAAAAAAAACTTCAAGTTGAGATGTATAGATTTTGCTTATGAAAAGCCTTATTTATCTTTGTTATTTACTTAAGATGACTTAAGATGTAGCCTTTATATGCTTGTAATCTTAAAAGATATGTTTAATGTTATACTGCCTTTAAGCAATGATGACTTCAATGCCAAATGATGAGAGGCTTTGCACCTTGCAAGTGATATTTGTATTTAAAGCTGACAGGTCAAGTCTGCCCCCCAGCGGCCTTATTAAGTACTACGACATAAAGTGTATTAAATATTCTTTCCAAACAATTATATTTTGGCCTTATCCCTTATAAATCTGCTTTACCAACACTGTTGCATTGAGTGTCCTTGGATGAGATTTTTTCTTTCACCTTTATCTTGCATCTGGCAGGTCCTGATGCTGCCTGCCTTCTCCACATTCTTCCATTGACTGCAGGAGGCGTCGCCATGGCAACAAGGATGGACCACCATCCATTGGCCTCATTAGAAAGAGGCAGTAAAGATTTCACACCTCTGCCCATCTTTCCTTTATAATGTACACACATGTCATCTTTGCATGACAGTCTCTACTGTACTCTACAGTTGCGTTTCCAGAATTATGGGATAGTGTGAAGACACCACAGCAGAGGATCTGTTCAGTGCTGGACACATGATGTTAATAATAGATGATACAATCCGTAATTTAGCTCTGGAAATGTATTATGCAGGATTTAAGGTAGTTCATTAAGGTGGGACATTTTAGTTATTACATTTCATTATCATTTTCATTATTCAGTTGTTTGAAGATGATGTAATGTTCAAATATTCTTTTTCTTATTAATGATTTAGGCTTTATATGGAATATGAATTGCAATATTGGATTTGACATAATGTGATACCATGTTATGAGAATAAAAATGCTGTGTACAAAATAACGCTCTTATTTATTTTTTTATTTGTGGTAAAACCACAAACCATACATTTACGATAGTCCCATAATGAAGTTTAAGTTACATATTTAATGTAACAATATATTAAAGAATCACATATCAGAATACGAACAAAATAAAAAATAAAAATACAATAATTGCCAAATATTTGAATGTATATATTTATTTTTAAAGGAAACTGTAATTTTAAAATTTTGTAAGATTTCAAATATTATGATATATGGTGTATAATTTAGAAATGTGAGCTACCTTACCACCCCTAAAAGTCAATCTTTTCTATTAATTAAATTATAGATTTTGGTTAAATCATGATACCCCAGTACACCAAATCAGGGTTGCAAGACATATATAATGTTTTTTTAAGATGGGTTCTTCAGGTTAGGGCTCTAAAACCATAAAATAGACATCACTTAAATTCCTGGAGACTGGAGTTTCACTTTATTTGACCAGAGAACAGTTAATAGAAGTCATTTCTCAGAGAGACAGTTTCTGTAATGCACAGGTATAGATGTCCACTGACCTGAAGACCACAAGGTGATACAAATGCCTCCCAGAGCAGCAGGGACGTTCAGAGAATGGACATTTGAGACAGAATATGATGTGACAATAGGTGATTCAGACATTTAGGTCGCAGACTTCATAAAGGTTGAAAGAATATCACTAAATTCAATCTGACAATCATTCTACTTTTAAACATACGCCGGCATTGTCCTGTGCAAAAGCAAAGCAGTCAAAAAAATCTGTTCCCGATTGGCTGTGCACGTTTTTGTGTTCTGTCTTGTGAAATGTATGAAATATAATAAAATGAATATAAGAAACAGCAAAAAGCATGTAAACAAATATTGAGAAGCTTGGTTGAGTGTTGGCCTAAAATAAAGAATAATATCACTCTTTGGTAATATCTTGCAAAGCTGAAAGTAGGTTACGCTGCAAAGAGAATGAAAGAATAGTTCTGTTTTTTCTCTCAACAAGTATGTTTTGAAAATGAGATATTTATGATTCTGTTTTAAATAAAGTGCATGCCTCAATTGTTGCCTATGAAAGCATTCATATTTTGCAAAGGTATCCAATAGTTTTATATAGGCCCATACAATCAAATGTTCTTTATCATAAAATAACCCTATCGTGTTTAACCACAGAAGGATAAAATAAATCAATAATGACAAAGAAAGCATAAATTCTTAACAGCAAACTGCAAAAGCATAACCCTGTGACATATAGTCCCTCTCTAACAGACACTGCATAATGTATGAATGCTGCAATGCATTCTGGGAGCACACAAATCAGCCACATTGTTCCGACAACTCTGTAAGGCTAACACAACATTTGAGGTTATATTGTAGATGTAAGATTTGTATTTGTGAACTTTGTTTTTTTACATTCCGTATCATCTGTGCTCATAAAAAAAACATAATATTCACACAATCACATTGTAAATACATTTCACATGTTATATTTTAAATATATAATTTTTTATTCCATTCCCATTTCCCAGCATGACAAACATTATGATGGGAGAGTCATCACATCAGTTGAGATAAAGTGAAGACAGTGAAAGCATTTTTAACACTCATACCTCAAAGATCCTACAGACAGATACAACTACACCGGGTTAATCTAGATTACACTCAAAGCGGTTAAAACAGGCCCATAACAATAAACAATTTACATTATATTTTTCTGTTCATTTTAGAACATTTGATGGATCAAATCAGGTTTTATATTTAATTTTTTCTCATGAATGTGTCAAATACATCATAGATACTTTGTTTACATTGTATACAGTATTTATGGATAACATATATGCAGCCATTATGAGGATAAAGCATGTTTAACAATCAGTATTGACATAAAAATATACACAAGGCCACCCAAGTTCAATTCTTTTATCAATTACTCACTCTCATATCATTCCAAACCTTTAGGACCTTTTGCAGAATAACAAGATATTTTGTAGAATGATCAAACAAAAAAATCTTTCGTGTTCCACCAAAGTCAGTCATATAGGTTTAGCAAGTGATTAAATAAACAAACATTTTTGGGTGAACCATCCTCAATCTTAGAATCTAAAGACTCAATCTTATCAACTCATGCATCCTTCTAAAAAAATATATACAAATTGTCATTCAAAATATAAAAACTATTCATTTTTGTTCTCAACATTGCCATATTTTATATTTTCTAAGATTTTTGAAGTCGACACCTTTTCCTCCCAGTGATGAATATTTATATATTGTAATTAGATATAATTGGCTATAAAGCATCCAGTGCTGGTTCTAAAGGGATACAGTGCTCAGAGCAAATTTGGAAGCTCTTGAATCATATCTTGCCAAGCTGGTGTGCATGTCCAGAACATCCATCTGTTCCAACCAAGTTTATATTCCCTAAAGCAATTAGCACCACTGCGAACAACATTAATACAAAACTTATTTATTCAAGCCATCATTACGAAGCATCTCCCAATCCCACATGCGTCTGATTGTTAAAACACAAATGTCTTTCAGCATATTTGGTTTATTAAAGAGTTGCTTGATTCATGGGCTCAGTGGTGTCTGCCTCTGCGGCAGCCGCAGTGAAAGTCTGCCTTGGGGTCAAGCAACAGCGCGTCTCGGTTGCGGTTGTGTGGCAGGCAGTCCAGATGGTACCAGGCATCGCAATCGTCACACTGGATCCACTGCACGGTGTCCTGCTGCGGTAAGCGACAGCGCACAGATGCACATGGTTCAATGCCCTGTGTGACCCCAGCGTCTTCGTCATCATCTTCAGAGGAGGAGGAAGATGAGGAGGAGGAAGATGAGCTGGAGGAGGAGGAAGAAGAGGGTGATGGAAGTGAAGGGCGTGGTGGCGGATGTTTTCTGGGTCTTCCACGTCGTCGGCTAGAAAGGAAGTAAGGGAAAAATGCATATGTTCATTAACTAATTTTTTCGTTTGATTAAAATGTGAACAGGTTATTTGCGCCTACAGTTATGTCAACATAACCAAAAATTTGTTTAACAACTTTGACCAAATATTTACCACAACTTTTTCCAGAATTTCAATACAATTTTCTATCAAACTTTGAACATCTGTAAAGATTTTCTATATGTCTTACTGTATGTGACCCTATAAAACCTCACCCAGTCGAGAGCTGAAACCGAGCAATCGTCCCTCTCGCTTTCTCCATCTTGGGTGTCCTTGCTGATGGTGTGGTCAGGTTGTAATTCTCACCTCCCATCCCCAGGGTTGAATATACCGGCGAGCTGTTTGCTCTTGGTCTCCTTCCAGGACCAGACAAGCACGGCTTCGGCTGGTGAACAGGAGTCAAACTAACGCCTCTAGTGTGACTCATGTTCGTGATATGATGATTGAACTTTCTGTTAGATGCTGTGCTGCCGTTGTGTTTCGACACATCCAACTGTGACCTGCAATTCTGCTCCAGTTTAGGGTGAGGAGGATAAAACACTTCTGATTCGGACTTGTAAAGTCGTCTTCTCTTCCTCGCCTGTCCCCTCCTTCCGTCATGAGAGTCTCTGCGACTCATTGGATCATCTGAACTGTCGTCCTCCAGGAGAACGGTGTGAGCTGACTTGCGTCGGCTCTTTGACGATGGCGGGACGGACTTGGACGCGATCTCGTCGATGGCTTGGAAGGGGGGCGGTGTGGAGGGAGGGTTCAAAGCGGTGAACGCTGGGCTGTTGGCGATATTTAAATGAGCGGTTTTATCACTTTTCTTAAAAGTCCAACAGCTTCCGTTCATCTTGCTCAGGCTGCCGATTGAGTTCAGAATGACTGTGGCTCTGTTGATGGATAGTTTGGAAATATCTAACGCGGGTTCTGGTTTACGCTCCGAGCACGTTCTAATGCGGTTCTTAATGTCAGATGAAAAGACACCAGCTTTGGGCACAGTGATGGCATCAAAGTCAAGAGGACAGACTCGTACTTTTTGGAAGAGGAAGTAGAATTCTGGAGTAGCCCTTCCAGATTGGCCACCAATGTTTAAGGTATTCCCGTCTACAATCTCACATTGGACTCCCTGTTGGAGATGTACATTGTTCACCCATGTGCCTGTAGAACAAAGAAAATTTCTAGAATTAAAACACTGAAAAATGGAAAGTGGCAAAATATATCGGAAAAGAAACCATTTACAGCACTCACCATAACTGCTGCGGGCCTTAACACAAACTTTCCAGCCCTCTTCGCCGGATCCATCCATTTCTTTTTCAACATGCAGTTCGGCATGGATACGTGACACATTCATTGAATCCAGAGTGACATCACACAGCTCGGCGGCCCGGCCCAGCCGGAACACACACCGGGGCAGCTCTGGACGAAACGTGTACAGGTCACGGCCGGAGTCGCACGACTCGTTTCCGTTTGTGGTGACATTATTCGTGTTGGCGGAGAATCCGATTCTCAACAACTGAAAACACGGCAGGACACCGGACGTCATTTTGACATCCCAAAACTAAAAGTGGAGGAAAACTGCAACACAGCTGACCACACTTTTAATAATCGAATCTAAATGTCCTCCATTAAGACAATTATATATTATGGAAATATTAACATAACGTTTAAAAGCACTGATCTTAAAATATTCTATAAAATCGAACGGACTTTTAAGATATGATATTTCAGTTCAGCTTTGATATTATTTCAAGTTTAAATGTTAAATAAAGAATGAACGTGTCCATGCGTCAGATGTGGGTCTTTATTCTGCAAAAAAGAAACAATAACAAAATTTAATGACAATAACACTAATGTCAAAATATTATAAATATTTACAAACAATATGAATTAGTACATCACTATTTTATTATTATTATTATTTTGATGTAATGACAGTTGCACAATTCTTTAATATAAATATATAATATTAAATAAACAACATAACATTAAAAAATTATGTAAATACAAACATTCATCACATAAACAATTATAAAAACTAATTCATCAATTCAAATCCACAAGATCTCAAATTGACACAATAAACACATTATAATTAATATTAACAATTAAATACACAATACAACACACATTTAAAGTAGAAATCTGTCTATTTAAGAGATTTAAATCCCATAATAAGATGTTTATAGAGTCAGCTATAGCAGCACCTAGCTAGCGTGCTACATCCCAGTTCGATACAATCACACAATGAATCTTTACAAAGTCATTTTTATGTACACAACCATTTTGTTTCATCGAACAATATGATTGAAAAACACTTACAGAAGCCTGCCACGGCCAAAACACGAGCGTGAGACTATATAACACGATGTTATTGGGTTTAATGTCGGTTCCGTGGAGACTCTTATCGTCCTCTCGGCGCAGGAAGTGCTTTGAAATTTGGCGCGCCGGGAGCGGCACGAGCTTCCTCGCGCGAAATGCAACATCACTTCCGCCTCTGTTGCCAAGGTGACGTCAATAAGCAACAGAGAGGCCTTCTTGTTATTGTTTTAAACATGTGTGGCACTTTTATATTTATTATGATTGAGCAGATGCGTAAACAACACTTGTGTGTTTTTATATTTAAAATATTCATATTTAAATATTTATACATCTTTATGAAGCCTGCATCTGCAATAGATCTAGAATAGATTCATGTTTTATAAACTACTATAAACTTCTAGACATGTGTGTCTATATGGAAATGTTTTCTCCAAAAGTTCTTTATGTTTCAGATCAAGTTGATGGTGCGATAACAAACTATCTTGTAAATGATCAAAGCTTTTGTCAGTCATTAATAAAACTAAACTGAATATTTGTAACACTTTGAACGACGCACTTCATTCTATTGTATGATTCATAAGAAAACTTCTGCTCCAGAAGATGTCAAGAGGTTTATGATTTAGAATGGATGTACAACTGTACTTGGTTGTATTTCAATTCTTCACTTTAATAAAAAAGTTGGAAGAGTTTGACTCCTAACACAAGGGTTGTGGGTTCAAGTCTCGGGCCGGCAATACCATGAGTTAGGTTCCCTTGAGCAAGACACTGAACCCCAACTGTGTGTGTGTGTGTGTGTGTGTGTGTGTGTGTGTGTGTGTGTGTGTGTGTGTGTGTGTGTGTGTGTGTGTGTGTGTGTGTGTGTGTTTTCACTAATCTGGGTGTGAGTTCACTGTTGGGTGTGTGTTCACAGTTTGTGTGTTTTCACTACTCAATGTGTGTTCATGGTTGGTTATAATGTTCACTGTTGTGTGTGTGTGTTCGTGCGCGCGCGCGTGTGTGTGTGTGTGTGTGTGTGTGTGTGTGTGTGTGTGTGTGTGTGTGTGTGTGTGTGTGTGTGTGTGTGTGTGTGTTCACTACTGTGTGTATGCCTGTTCACTGCTCCGGGTGTGTGTGTTCACTGTTGTGTGTGTGTGTTCACTACTGTGTGTGTTCACTGTTGTGTTTGTGTTCACGGTTGGTGTGTGTTCACTGTTATGTGTGTGTTCACTGTTGTGTGTGTGTTCACTGTTGTGTTTGGGTTCACGGTTGGTGTGTGTTCGCTGTTGTATGTGTGTTCACTGTTGTGTGTGTTTTCACTGCTTCTGGTGTGTGTTCACTGCTTCTGGTGTGTGTTCACTGCTTCTGGTGTGTGGATTCACTGTTGTGTGTGTTAACTGTTGTGTGTGTGTTCACGGTTGGTGTGTGTGTATTCACTGTTGTGTGTGTGCGTGTTCACTGCCCCAGGTGTGTGTTCACTGTTTTGTTTGTGTTCATGGTTGGTGTGTGTGTTCACTACTGTGTGTGTGTGTTCACTGTTGTGTGTGTGTTCACTGCTTCTGGTGTGTTCACTGCTTCTAGTGTGTGTTCACTGCTGTGTGTTCACTTTTAAGTGAGGGTCACCATACTTGGCTGTATGTCACTTCTTCAACTCTTTTTAAGATGTATAGAAGATGATTTTACACATCAGATGTTTTCTTAAAGACGTGCTATCTAGGAATCCCCCATTTTTGTGTTAAATGCTGGCACAGAAAACATTTTGTTGAATAATGGAAAGCCAACAAACTATGAAACATTAAAGTCAATTGTCTGTTTTTATTATCATTCATTCCAGACCAAAGAATCAATGTTGTGCTATACAATTTACAAACTATGAAGCCACATGTACAGCCAAAAACATGATCATCTCCACCATACTTTGCACATGACTGAAGTATTGTTAACATCTGGGGTTACTGTCATTCATCTCATGCTATCAATATCAATCTTCGAAGGCCTTCATTATCTGGCTGCAAAACAATAGTTCTCAAATGGTTTTTGGAAGTAATGACTGATAACTTTGATAAACCTTTCTCCTGAGAATTCTGGCGTGTAAACTGGCAGAAGATCAGTTCATGACATATGTATTTTATCCCCTAAATCAGAAGAACAAACACTTCTCCTGAGCTTGTTGGATGATGTTATATCAAAGGTTTGGTGACACCTGAGCAGGCTTTCAGGATGGTTTTATATTGCTGTTATAACCCCCCAAAAGTCTTTTTTTTAACGTGTCTGAGCCTGTCGGTGTGATAAGTGCCTGGAAATGCACATTTAAAATCATCCAATGAAATGTATATGACAAGAAGGTGTAAAACCGGGGTAAAAAACTTTTTTTCCCAATCAAATACAATCATACATTCCGAGCTTAAACTGTATATACAACCAGCAAACCGTATGCATCAAATGGGCAAAAATTGTATACATTGGTCTTGTGGCAGACTTGAAATAACAAGCACTAAAGCTATATTCAAAACAGGTCTCTTTGAAATATGATTTCCTGTCTAGTAAAAAATGTATTTTCTTTTATTAACAAGCTTCTCTTCATTGGACGTTTACCTTGCTGTGTCACACAACTCAAGCATTAATATTGCCCCAAAACGTTACATCATTTTCATTACTCTAATATTTAAGAATAAAAACTGAAGCACATATCAAAACAAAAAGTTGAATATATAAAAAAGTCTGTTGCTATAAGTGACAACCTAAACACTCTTTTCATAATGTCAAGTTAAACATTTTCACAATTATCGCTACATTGACACTGGCATTAAGAATACTTCTCATCAAAGACAAAGTAATGTGATACGACTTCTCATTTCTAGCAAGCAACCTCTAGTTCAGCATGCGTACGTATCTCTCTAAATTGATTATATACTAGATCTATGACATCAGTGCATACAAGCGAGAGTATACTTGAATCAATAGCAGTAATAATGTAGTCTTTTGCTGTGTCTTGCATAAGTAAAATCATTCTGCAGTGCAAAGTTAAAAAGCAGTCAAAGCAAAAGTAAAGCATGACAATTAGTTAAGTAGAAGGTACAGAGTTGAAGGTGAGATCAAGACTCACTGGTTCTTCTTTTGCCATGAATGTTTACGTCGTATTGAAAGCATGCAGTATATTTATGTACAGATGCGTGTCTGGTTATATGTTTGTTCATATATTGCACCTACCCATGTATGTGTGTGTTTGTGTATGCGTGTGTGCAGTGCTTTCATACCGATATTGCTTTAAAAGGCCCAATTGCTGCACATTCACTCCGTTTGATACACAAAAACCCTTAATTCAAGTCTTAAGGTTAGAATTGAAGAAATGGGGTCTTTTATAAGGGCTAATCAAAAATACAGCAGTTATTTGAAGCTTGATCATCAATTGCATCTCACTAGCATCAATACAATATTTAAAAAATGTACTACTGTTCTCGCATTGTCAGTAGAATTGAGAAAGGCGTTTTAAAAATGTCAAGCAAACTGCTCTGTAATTTAATTTCATACAGGGTTCATTCAAAGGACAAATTAGATTTTTCGTTTTTTATTCTTATTCCATTATTTTTGCAAACAGTTTTGTCATCATTAGCTGCGATTTTAAGAGTATCTCAAGGCTTTAATGTTGATTGTGCTTTATTATTTTATTACTTTTTTATCACCCTGTGTCTATTTTGTCATTCTCTCCATATGTGCATCTTGCAGACATCAAAACATGAGGTAGCAATTTTACAATTTTTATCGTACGAAACATCAGGGTACGACCCTTCCGGGTAGCTAACTCACTTTAATATTGCATTATTATATACCTCACGCATATTTTATTAACGCATTCAGTAAAATAATATTTATGTTCAATGAAAAAAAAGTGTGAGCTCAATGTGTATGTGATGATTTGGAAGCTGTATGTCCTTGAATTAGTTTGAAATGATTTAAATATAGGACAAATCCTATCCAACGGCGAGAAAATTTCGATTTGCTTCAAACTTTTGATATTTATATCAACATTAGTTATTATTCCTTAAGAATTATTTTAACTTTTTTCCTTGAACAAGCTAACTTGTCAACATTCTAGTTATTCAGATCTTAAAAAATGTAAATAACTGAAATGTTAAATGAGGCTACAACCCAGAATACGCAATATCTTACAACACTTTTACATTTTGCAACAGACCTCCAGACCAACTTTACATGAAGATGAATGAGGGATTTCATAAGACGGTGAGGAAAAGAGGAAAAGCTCAAGTGGAGTCAGCACCTTTAACTGCTGACACAAGCCACTCCGTCAGCGTTCCTCTGGGCCAAAAAGCCTCATTGCAGATGATCCTATTTACAACATTAAGTTCTCATACAAGACATCTGTCACATTTGTGATCCTGAAGAGTGTTTAGTGTAACATTGATAAAGATTATCAGGACTGCTCTTGAGGATAGAGTTGAGGAAATGTGTTGAAACCAGGCATAGCAGATTCTGAATTCGATTGGATCTTGAAATGAAAACGATGAGTAAAAATCATTTAGTTTGGCATTTGGTACTGAACTGTCTCTCATATTTAAACGCTTCAAACTTCCTTTGAGTCTCAAAGCAGGCAGATCTTGGTAAAGTTGCATGGTTTAGTAAAGTCTAGTCTTAAAAATGAAATATTTACCATCCGTATCTGCGTCTTAAAAGTGTTGTGATGTTTTCGTTTTCTTCTTCACATGCACTAAATGGTCTTTCTAATCCAGCACCGGGCTGTTAGCAGAACTCTTCAGTAATTTACAGGCATGCATAGTGCAGAACCATTAACTGCTTCTTCCCAAATCATGTTTTATTAAGTTGGGTGCCGTCTTCTCCTCAATCTGTACTCGTGGGTTTGGCTTGTTCGATCATATGTTTAGCATCAGATGAATCCAAGAAGTGATGAGCAATGCAAGCTGTGAGATGTTACGGATGCAAAGTGGATGCAAAGGAACACACGATGAGTTGGTTGGTGAAACTAAATCTACTGCAGCACTCAGGTTGTGCTTGTGTTATTTGGATCAATCGCTGTGATTTTATCCGAAAGCGGCGATGCGTCTTTGCTCATCTTTGCATCCAGCCCATTGGCTTTGGCTGTTTCCTCATGGGTGGTCGCTCCAAACAGGTCGACATCTGTCTGAGCTCCAGATTTGGGTTGGGTGGCAGGGCTTGTGCTCATAACAGAGTTAGAGGTGTGAGTGGCGCTGTGTTCATCCTCAGAAGGGGCCGGGGCGACACCGGCGAGGGTGTCAGACTCGAGCAGGGGCTTGTGAGAGATGTCGGGTACGTCGGTGTCGCTGTCCAGAGGCATCGCAGATGAGGTGAACTCCACGCCTGAGTCGTTCATCTCCAAAAAATTGTTTTTGTCAGATTGGAGAGCCTGGTATTGGCCTGGTTTTGAGACCTCAAGACCCTAACAGAGAAGTCAAATTGTCATTCTAAAATGTACAAAAATTAGAGGTAACCATTTGGAGAACAATTTCTTACTTTGATCTCTACTTCGGTGCTCTCTGTAACGTTCTGCCATGTGGACTGCACAGTGGATTCCTCTGCGAATCTAGTGTACACTTCCTGAACCACCTGGAAAACATCATGTTATTAGGACTTAAAAAGCATTCTGCGGCATTGTTGGTACCCACAACATCACAAAATTAAAGCAAAAGCGTACAAAAGCTGTCTGTTTGCTGGACTCAAGTTGGACCAAGTAAACAAACCAAGTGTGAAATGGAATATACTGTATACTGTAACATTGTGAAAACACAAATGTATATAAATACATCTGATATCCATTTCAAAGACACTGATATTTTTTGTTGTAAGATATAAACAAAAACACACGTCAGTGTCTGTCTCTGCCCCATCACAGTGTCACAATATTTAATACAGTATGAGAATATAATAAACACCCTGAGTCACAATTACCATAAGGTTTTGCAAATAAACACAATGACAAACAAATAACACAAGAATTTCACAAGGCTGGCAGATGATGAAATTAGTCATGTTTAGTCATGTTCAGAATAGTATGCTATACCTACAAGTATGTAGTATGTCCCAGATTCTTGTAACTTGATTGTTTCGAAAATGCATGTTCTTTTTATTTGTGCATTATTCATTATTCAAATATGTATTATGCAACCAAAATATTAGTAGTCCGTTATAAATGGAAGTGTAAGTTCACTCAAGAACACAATTCTATTGTCATTTACATAACCCTCTTTAAATCTCTATGACTTTCTTCCGCAGAACACAAAGGAAGATATTTTGAAGAATGTTGCACCCCTTTGCTCGCATTGGTTTTGTGTCCATAAAATCTAAGTGAATGGGTGCCACTGCTATTCGGTAACCAACATTCTTTGTTGGTGTTCTGTAGAAGAAAGTCATACATTGAAATAAAAAGAGTGTGAGAAAATGAAAGCTTTCAACTGTACCTTTAAAATGGTCCAAATTTAATAACATTAAAAATGCATTTTAACAATTTTTATCATTTGAAATAGAACAGTTGCTTACGGATGCATATAGATAATTAATATAATAACGGAATCCATTGATCACTGCCAACCCCACATACAAACACACACTCACACCAACATAGACACAGAATTCAGCACACATATACACACATACACATAGATTTCTATTATTTTGACCTCCCATCTCGACACATGAATTGTCCTTATGTGCATGTGTGTTTAAGCGGAGCAGAAGCTTTAACACACAGGTGTATGTCCTTTTAGATCTATATATTATATTAAAGTACCAAATAGGAGCTATACACCTGAAGTTGCTTGTCTCAGTTTGAGATGAACACAAAGAGAAAGTAATGAACCGAACACACAGTGAATTAAGGTATTTAAGAGCCCTATTACGCTACCACAACACCAATTCAGCTGGAAAGAAAACACACAACAGGACAACGCAGAGCTCTCTCACCCCGTGGGAAATCCATCAGACGTTCCTTTAGGAAGGAGAAATGCAACGCAGATCAATTGGGAAACTAACAAAACCTTTTTTAAATGTATGTAATTGAATACACACATCTTCTGTCTCACTTGCAGCAAAACTGGACAGATTGTCTCTTTAGTGATTCATGGATGAGGTACCCAACTAGATTTGGTAAATTTAGCAAAATAAAGCTTTCTGGGGGTCATACCAACAACCTGAACGATTTTATTTTTAAGTTAACAAAAACCATGGAATGTAAGCTTTGTTAATGTATGTAAGGGTTCACTGGAAGGAGGAAAAATAAAAGATAAGAGGACAGAAATGTCACATACACACATACACAAACACAAGAATGTCCCATTGGCATATTGAAACTATTTTATAAGCTTTGTGCATTCCTACTTATTTAAAAATCTCAAATAGATATAAATGCATGATTAGTTATTGCAAGTGTCATACATCTGTGTTGTATTTAATTGAATCTTGATACACAACTCTTTAATAGTTTTACATGTGTTTTACCTGTCTAAATGCATCTCCCTCGCCCTTGCCAGCCTGCTCAGCGATGAGCGTGATCTTACGTGCTCTCTCCGCCCGCCGGTGAACTTTAATCAGACAGGAAAGCAGACACACCAGAAGCAGAAACGCTAGCAGAGACAGCAGAGAGATGATCGCCACGTAGAGTTGTGGCAACTTATAAGCTGTCATGAGAAAAGCATTATGAAAAAGTCAGTTGTGAAAACAGAGATATATCAAAATAAAATAGAATCTTAAGATTTTAAGGTGGTAAAACGGTAATCTCCATAGAAGGACAAAAAAATTCAGAACCGTTTTAGAATATGCAATGCAGAAATGGTTTCATAGGTTATTAGTTGTGACAGCCATTAATATGGAAATACGCAAATTTGTCACAGGTCATCTATTCTGTATGATCATCCACGGATTTCCTGCTCATTCCTAGACTTGACCTACAACACACACACCTCAAGCCAACTATGGTTTGTGCTTCCTTATTTTACCGTGCAGACTGAGACAATGTTCCCAAAACATAATGACTTGACTTATCTCAAGTCTTTCCTCAATCTGCACAGTAAAATACAGAAGTTTCAGCAGTTACAAATGTAGTCATCAACACTTTGAGAATGGTGACTTCTTTTAAGATGCCATAAATGCTTGAAATCCACTATGTTTGTAATTATTCTTAATCAAATTCACACGAAAAAGACTGATTATAAGTTAATTAATATTATCATAAAAAGGATTTCTCTAGAGCATAACCCAGGCAGCATTCCATTCGAAATGTATCCTCCATTCTTTACTCACGTTCCACATGAAGGTAGACGTCAGCTATGCGAAACCCTGAGAAATCCATCACCCTAAAGAGACCCATGTCACTGACTTTGACCTTTTTCAGGTAGAACATTGATGCTTCTACAGACACACGACCATCTAAAGCAGGGTCAAGAGGCACAACCAGCTCGCCCTGGTCCAGGATGAGTCGCTCTTTGTGGTCAGCGTCTGGGATGTAGACCATTCGGACTTTGGTGTGCTCCGCGTGGAGCTTGATCTTCAAGGTTCCCCCGTATTTCAGATGCTGGAAGATCTGGTGATCTGAGTTATAGAAAAACAAGCAGGTTTGTCCACTAACACAAGCAATTCTCAAGAAAAAAAACTCAAAAACATGAAACATGAAACCCATGAAGGCTTTTTCCCACTCACATTCATGGTCTTCTTACCACATACATTTTTTTATATTTTATCACCTTTCACGTTGAGACAGGTCCTCATTCGGACTTTGCCATCGCTGTCAATGATGGTGTAGCTGCCCTCATCGACTCCTGTAACCATATGAAGGTTGACCCTCTTCTCGCTGACAAACAGACGGCTCTGGTACTCTTCAGAAGAGATCCCCGTCTGGTTAAGAAGTATTACGGGTGGTTCCTCCGTAGTAACATTAACATGAGTCTGACTTGCAGACCTGAACTCAAGGGTGTATAAACCGATGTTGGGGTTGATAGGGATATGATAGGTGTCTCCATATTTCACCACAGTCTCTGTCGCACAGTCTGTAAGAAAGAAAAGAAAACTTTCAAAAGACTACAAGTGGAACACCACACATTCAATAGATTGTTTTTTATATTATATACCTAATTTAAAAAATTGATTACCATTTAATCATAAAATGTGATATGTCACTAATTGTGATATACCTCTAACAATAAGAATGATCCGTTTGACATCAGCGGGGGCCGCAGAATTCCTCACCACATATGTTCCCTCATCTTCTTCACCCACGTCTTCCAGGATCAGATGGCTGATGTGAGTGTTCAGCTTGGCTCTCTGATCCACAATCTCCCCGTCCTTCAGGAGAGCCCGCTCAGACAGCGGTTTGACCCTCGGCATGAACGTCACCTCTGTTGTGTCCAAAGCTGGCACAGGGATATGAATGTCCTCCCCGAAAAAAGCCGTACGGTGTTCATCTTTTGCTGAAGATTGACAGATAAATGAGAAAAACAACAGATTTTTGGAAAAATGAAGCCATCGGTAATAAACCAGGAATGATGTTATTGTCATATCAAAAGGAATTTTACCTTTAATGGTCGATGACCAAACTGTGAACAAGAACACATGATCAAGATGAGATTAATAGAGTTTAATAAAATAATTATATTTGAAAGTTCTTTCCATTTCTAAATTTCACATGACTTTACATAAATAATTTCTTTTTAAAAACTTGATAGTGAATTTAAATGCTTTGCTCTTTGATGGATAACTTTTGATTTCATTCATTGTTTTGATTCTAGTGTAATGACTCTCAACCTACCTTCAAAGTTATTCAATGGCACGCAGTGTTAAATAAACCAGCTCAGAAAATACAGTTTAAAATGTCATTTATGCTCAAATGACAGATCACATTTCTATAGGATCAAATTTAGCTTGTCTATATAACTGATACAAAATGCCAATGAATTTGCTTAAAGCTTTTAGGAATAGATCAGCAGTTACAAAGGGTAAGAGCAAGGAGACATGGCTTTATTACATGCTTATACTTTATTTTTATTTCTAAATATAAAACAAACTTTTTTGAGTTTGCAAAATCAAAAAAACTCTCATCGTCCTCAATGCATTGTATTACAGTTTAAAACTCTAAGGAAACATAAACAACCCAAGCATTTATAATTGTATTGGCCTTTATACAAAGGTACTAAATATAAAAAAATTTATGCTGACAACATAAAATAATTTAATATTGATTGAGATGTCTTATCAGGGGAAGCATATGCAAGTTTGCTGTCTCTACAGCATAAACTATAAAAAGATTTTAGGAGTATTGCCAAGTCAAACAGCCAGCTATGCACTTTCAATCCAACATCGTCTGATTATTTATACAACAAAATGTTAGCCTGGAAATAAACTATTTCAATTGCAAAAGCAATTGCAAAATCTGTAACCCCGTCATAAATATTGAATAAATTGATTTTTAAGTCATCCATATAAAGCTAGATTTAATGTTCCCTGTCAGTAACATGGCTTAAAGTCGTAATTTACTCAGATGTTTGTCATCATTTTCTCACCCTATAGTAATTTCGATCCAGTGTGACTTTCTTTTGTATACAGAACACAAAAGGAGATATTTTGAAGAATGATGGCAGACGAACAGCAGTGGCACCCATTCAATTGTATTCTATGGACACAGAACCAATGCAAGAGAATTCTTCATTCTTCTAAATATTTTGTTTTATGTTTTTTGGTAGGAAGAAATTCATAAATGTTTAAAAATACTTTTACATTTTCAGGTGCACTATCACTTTGAATGAACCTGAAAAACAAATCTCAGCCTAGCCCATTTTCTTTCATTTAAAACATAAACTATGTAAGCTTAGAATAAATGCACATTTTAGACACTGTTTATAATATGGAGAAATTCAAAATTTCTCTTCTACCAAAATAGAAAGAAAATGTTATTTTTCTGGAACATAAAGAGAAAATGTATCCTTACCTGAACACAGGAGGGTGCTTAGGACCACCACACATGTCAGGTCCATCCTTGCCAGATATCTGTAAACAAATGTCATGGTGAACAAAATTAGAAATCACATCGCTTCAAATCATAGTACACCAAATCTTAGTTTGGAATAAAAACATAGGCCTATTTTTAGACCTCTTCCAGTTTCAAGTCACAGAGTTAACAGTACGTAAAGAGAATGAATAGAGATTTCCATTGTCTAAGAGACCTAGTTATCTATCTAAAGCCCCAACCATAAATAATAAATGCAAATTGAATCCAAACACGGAATCAAAATAAAAAATGCTTTGGGGTCAATCTGTCAGGCCTGACAAGGCACAGTTCTCTTTAAGCAACTGTGGATGGCATTAAATGAGCTGATTTACTGGCTGTGTCTCGGACACGAGCTCTGTGCCGGGATGAGATCATGTGGATGGCAGGAGTGCTTGCCCAGACTGAACGCCGCTGACTGTCTAACGCCCGCCAGAACCCTCACATCTATCTCTCTGTGACTCTTGTTGTATTTATCTCGTTTATTATCTCTCCTGTGAAAGCCTGAATGAATAATCAGAAGATTTCAGTTCTCAATAGAACAGATTCACAAGGCCTGAGAAGAAGAGACACAACCTGCTTTGCCAATGCAATCCTGAATCAGAATCAAGCGCCCCAGCATGAATGTGAACAGCATCTGTCACTTGGATCAGAATGGGCGCACATTTATGAAGAACCGTTTTATCATTCCGTGCATTCATTCACAATGTTACAATTAAAACCTATCGACGATACACAACCTTCATGACAATGCATTGCACATCCTATTGGATTGCATTCAAAGCAACACAATTCTATTGAATTGATGTTTGACTGGATCCACACTACACACTTTCTCATCCATAAACACACACACACACACACACACACACACACACACACACACACACACAGTTGTGTTGAGAATGCCCACACAGCACATCTTGCGTCTTAAGGCGTCTTTTTGTTCTGCTGATGCGACAAGGGTGTGCCGCACCCCCCTGCACCCCCCCCCTGCACCCCCCCCCTGCACCCCCTGTCCCATCAAACACATGAAACAAAGCCTTTTCATGTGCACACACACACGTGTGACATAAATGACATCCGGTCAAATTAAAACAATGTTACATTGCTTATTTTTTTTATTATGTGATCTTAAGCAGATTCTTAAAAACAGTGTGACACATTTCATTTGTATTCATATTTAATAAACAATTATTATGTAATTATTATATGTGCCGTTTATGTAAATGAATGAATAGCATGTGGATATTTAAAAAATATAAATAAATATTTTTATTTGATATTCTCAGATGTGTTTCACACATAATCCTTAAAATACATTAACATAAATGTGCTTGAAATTAATTTGCATTTATAAATATAATGTCGTATAAGCTGTCTTAATTATGTCTCGAATTACATAAATTCAATTTTCCATTTAATGTCTATTTATATCTAACACACGAAAGTGGAAACGACCAAAAACTGCACCATTTAACCCTTTAGCTCATGTGAAACACCCTTTATATTAGAATTAAAATGTGAATATAAGTGCTGTATTTACCTCTGTATGTGAGAGAGATAAAAAGATGAAGTCGAAATCTGAATGTAAAGGTTTTCCTCGGCTCAAATGTGTGAAGAATAACCACACTTGTGTAGATTTGGAGATCGGAGCTCTCTGGAAGGCTTCGGCTGGAGGAGCTCTGCACATCGGCTGTGATCGGAAACTCTCGGGATTGTCCGGAAATGGTGTCTCATCTTCACAATGCTGAGGGTTTTTTGTCACCCTGGCAACTTAATTGTGTCTGTGTTTTGTTTATTTTATTTTTTTATTTTTGTCTTTTGTTATTTTTCCATGTTTATCTGTATTGATTTATACAGATTGATGTTGTGTAAATAAATAAATAAATAAATAAATAAGAGAACCTTTGGGGTCTAGACAGAGCAGCTGTCATAAGAGTGATACAGAAATGAATGTGTGATGTCATATTTTTTGTACAGTTTTCTTAAAAAACGAATAATTTTGTTAAGATGTTAAGAAATGGGATAAAGCCAAGCAAAATGGTGAAAATTGTATTAAAGAAATTAAACAATAAAGAAAAGCTGTATAAATATATGAAGCACTATGCAATTTAATTTTAATTTGATAATATTTTCCTTGACAGTTTTTCTCTGTTTCTTTAATGTTTGTATGTTATTTCAATTTATTATTGTTTTCAGATGTATGTATTTTTTGATAACTTCAATATAACTTTCTCCAGAGATTTCTGGCATGTAAACTGGCAGATGATCAGTTTATAAAATATGTATTTTATCCTAAATAAATCATTTCCTGAGCTTGTTGGATGAAGTTAAATCAAGGATTTGGTGACACCTAGCAGGGTTTTAGGGTTTTGGATATGTCATATTTGTTTTGTACAAGATAATAATGATTCTAAAGATACAACTTTTCTTAAAAACTGATCATTTTTGTTTGGAAAATATAATGTTCATGTTAAGAAATGGGATAAAGCAAAATTCTGAACATTTTAATAGGGACATTTAACAATACAGAACATCTGTATAAATATATGGAGCAATATGTAACTTTATTTTAATTTGATAAATTGTTCCTTGACATTTTTCTCTCTTTCTTAATTGTTTGTATATTATTTCATTTTATTATTGTGTTCAGATGTATGTTTTTTTTTTGATAACTTTAATAAAACTTTCTCCTTAGATTTCTGGCATGTAAACTGGCAGATGATCAGTTTATGAAATATTTATTTTAACCTTAATAAATAATTTCCTGGGCTTGTTGGATGAAGTTAAATCAAGGATTTGGTGACACCTAGCAGGATTTTAGGATTTTGGATATGTCATATTTGTTTTTGTACAAGATAATAATGATTCTAAAGATACAACTTTTCTTAAAAACTGATCATTTTTGTTTGGAAGATATAATGTTCATTTTAAGAAATTCTGAACATTTTAATAGGGACATTTAACACTACAGAACATCTGTATAAATATATGGAGCAATATGTAACTTTATTTTAATTTGATAAATTTTTCCTTGACATTTTTTCTGTCTTTCTATAATGTTTGTATATTATTTCACTTTATTATTGTTTTGAGATGTATGTATGTTTTAATAACTTTAATAAAACTTTCTCCTTAGATTTCTGGCATGTAAACTGGCAGATGATCAGTTTATAAAATATGTATTTTATCCTAAATAAATCATTTCCTGAGCTTGTTGGATGAACTTAAATCAAGGATTTGGTGACACCTAGCAGGATTTTAGGGTTTTGGATATGTCATATTTGTTTTTGTACAAGATAATAATGATTCTAAAGATACAACTTTTCTTAAAAACTGATCATTTTTGTTTGGAAGATATAATGTTCATTTTAAGAAATTCTGAACATTTTAATAGGGACATTTAACAATACAGAACATCTGTATAAATATATGGAGCAATATGTAACTTTATTTTAATTTGATAAATTTTTCCTTGACATTTTTTCTGTCTTTCTATAATGTTTGTATATTATTTCATTTTATTATTGTTTTGAGATGTATGTATGTTTTAATAACTTTAATAAAACTTTCTCCTTAGATTTCTGGCATGTAAACTGGCAGATGATCAGTTTATAAAATATGTATTTTATCCTAAATAAATCATTTCCTGAGCTTGTTGGATGAAGTTAAATCAAGGATTTGGTGACACCTAGCAGGGTTTTAGGATTTTGGATATGTCATATTTGTTTTGTACAAGATAATAATGATTCTAAAGATACAATTTTCTTAAAAACTGATCATTTTTGTTTGGAAAATATAATGTTCATGTTAAGAAATGGGATAAAGCAAAATTCTGAACATTTTAATAGGGACATTTAACAATACAGAACATCTGTATAAATATATGGAGCAATATGTAACTTTATTTTAATTTGATAAATTTTTTTAAAAAATGATAATGATTCTTAAGATAAAATCTTTCTTAAAAACTGATCATTTTATATAAAAAATAATAATATCAAAAAAATAATAAAAAACACACTCTTCAAGTCATGTTCATAGTTAAGCTCGAAGATTTGTCTTGTTATGTAGTTACACTTTTTTACTTAACTAACCAGCTTGTTGGTTTTAATGATATTATTTTTTTTAAATGTTATGTTATTCACAAACAAGTTTCTATTTGTACAAATCGCTGCCCGATCATACAATCCCGAATTCCACAGATTCAAATTAAATGACATTTGTATGTGGTTAGTAAAATACATTCACAACATTTATCTAGTACATGGATAATTGAGTGTTCATTTATTAATCTTATTGAGACTAAAATCATCCCATACTTTTATCCTAAATGACTTACAGTATTGTGTTGTGTTCAATCATCACTGCAGAGCAAACAGGGGTAAGATGTCTTCAAGGACACTTCAGTCTTTATCTGCTTACACTGGGATTCAAACCCACAACCTTTTGCTTACAAGTCCAACTCTCTAACCACCAAACCACGACTGACCCCTCAGTATACCCAAACTTTTGGACTATTCCGTGCTCCTAACTTTATGGGAACAGTTTGGGTCTGACCCGTTCCTCTACATGACATCAGCACACAAAGTAAGATCCATAAAGACACGGATGACAGAGTCTGGTGTGGAGGAACTGATCTGAGTCTCGACCTCGACCCGATAAAACTCCTTTGGGATGGAGACTGAGAGTCGGGCCTTCTCGTCCAACATCAGTGACATCACAAATGCTCTTCTGGAAGAATGTTCAAAACATCCCATAATCACACTCCTTAACCTTGTGGACAGCCTTCCCAGAAGAGTCATATCATCTTAATTAATCATAATAATCCCTATGAATTAGGATTAGGATGTCACTTAATTCAATTCAATTCAATTCAATTCACTTTTATTGTCACATCACCACGGCACATGTGCCCTGGTGAGTGGAATTCTTAGAAGCTTGCTCCAAAAACAGCGCAGTACAGGTAACATGTAACATGAAACATACAGTGCAGATCACATAAGACAGTGTGCAATATGCACATACATATAATCAGTACACACAGTGTACTATAGACAACACAGTCGGAACATTCAACATACATACATTTAGCACGAGTAAAACAATAAACACTAAACACAGAGTGTGCACGTTCTGCATAATGTAAACAAGATGTGCATAAAGATTTTTAAGGTGCTGCAGAGTGGACGTAGTCCTAATATAGTTAGTAGTTGTGCATAGGATGAAGGTAGACTTAATTTCATATGCGAGACTTTTGGCACCATAGTGTTTATGTGCTATAAGGGGTATTAATATTTGTCCATGCCATTCAGTTTTATAATTATTAAATATATAAAATTTAATACAAATATAATATAAATGTTTATTTATTATAATATATATATATATATATATATATATATATATATATATATATATATATATATTTATATATTATAATAAATAAAAATGTATATTATATATATATATATATATATATATTTATATATTATAATAAATAAAAAAGTATATTATATAAATTTATTCTAGGCTTAATTTTAATAAATAAAAATGTATATTATTTATATATATATATATATTTATATATTATAATAAATAAAAATGTATATTATATATATATATATATATATATATATATATATATATATATTTATATATTTTAATAAATAAAAATGTATATTATTTATATATATATATATATATATATATATATATATATATATATATATTATAATAAATAAAAAAGTATAGTATATACATTTATTTTAGGCTTAATTATAATAAATAAAAATGTATATATATATATATATATATATACATGCATACACTGCAACAATTAAGCCCCGCCTTTATTGTGACGTCATTGCTCCTGTGTAATCCGGGCGGGGCTCCATCTCTTCTGTACACACTGGCGCTGTTCTCTGTCTATCCGATGCGAATAATCTCGAGCGTTTTTCGGCGTTATTATTAACTTTATTAATCTTTACTAACAACTCAACTAACGGTAAGACGTTTCTGCCTCCATTGTGACGTTTTTCAACCAATCCGCTTCGATTTCACGTTGATGTGACGTAAACATTGTATACAATATAAACAATGCATGCATGTTTTTATTATTGTGTTATTTTAAACGTTCAACGATTATAAAAGTGTTTTTGTTGTGTGTGTGGATAACGTGTGTTTTTAAGGCGTTGTGCTATAATTAAGTTAGTGTTGTGTTATCATGGGAGCCGATCATCCTAAGCTTGAAATAACGGACAAATGTAATATTAAAGGTCTATGAGACGACGCGAAATATTTTAATTTATTGTTGTGTTTAAAGAATGAGATTTAAAGGCTCGTTGTGTTTTCTTAGTAAACGTTTTTAAAGCGAATGAGTGATCGCGAACGAACCGAGTCAAAAGAGTCGATTCTTTGTAGTGAACGAGAAGAGTTGAAGAGTCGACTCCTGGGGAGAACCGAATCTTTAAAAGATCCGAATCTTTATCTGCTTTATTTGATTGGGACATCATGCAGGAAAAGAGGGACTAAAGTCATACTGTTATGTGAAATAATTAAAGGAAAACACAATAATAGAGCTCAGTGTTTTCAATAATTTTGTTATTTATGGATAAATGTATTTTATTATTTTATTAATTATGTTTTGCATAAACTATATTAATAGTGAGTGCTACAGAGAGAGATTTATGTGAGAGTGAGATGGAAGAAATGAGCAAAACAAATAAAAATCATTCGTAGGTTTACTCATTTAAATTAAGTTTTTGTCAAATAGTTTTAATATTGTTCAAAATATTTTTTATTATTTTTTGTAGGAAAAAATGGATCACAGCGTTTTAATGAAAAATATGATAACAAAATAATACACTAATCATTTACAATGCTTAATAAGAATAAAAATGATACAATACAAATAAAGAGCCATTTAAGAACCAAAAAAGCCGGATATTTTAAGGGAGCCGATCCAAAAGATCCGAATCTTTATCTGCAGGTGGGGACTGGACTTTATTTGGATGGGACATCATGCATTAAAGAGAGACTAAAGTCATACTGTTATGTGAAATAATGAAGGGAAAACACGGTCTAATAATAGAGCTCAGTTTTTCAGTTATTCATTTTTTTAAATTATTGTATTAATTATGTTATGCACACAATGTGTTAATAGTGAGTGCTACAGAGAGAGAGACAGAGATTTATATGAGAATGAGATGGAAGAAATGAGCTAAAAATATAAAGCAGCGTCTGTATGATCATTAAAAAAAAATGGTATAACTTATTTTTATCTTTTTGTAGGAAAAAATGCATCAAAAAGTTTTTATGAAAAATAAGATAACAAAATAATACACTAATCATAAACAATTGTTAAATTAGAATTTAAAAGAAGGTGATACAAATAAAGAGCCATTTGAGAGCCAAAAAAGATAATTTAAGGGAGTCGATCCAAAAGATCTGAATCTTTATCTGCAGGTGGGGACTGGACTTTATTTGGATGGGACATCATGCATTAAAAGAGAGACTAACATCATTTCATTATGTGAAAGAGAGGAAACACTGTCCAATAATATAATTCAGTTTTTTGTTTATGGAGAAATGTATTCAATCATTTTATTAATAATGTTAAACACAAAGTGTGATGATAGCACCAGAGAGAGACAGAAGAGCCGCATTTATTTGTAAAGCAGGTGGACTAAATTGGAGAAAAATAAAAAGCAGCATCTGTTCAATTAATTATATTGTTTTTAAAAAAAACATTGCATGAAAATAATTTTTTTAATAAACAAATGGGGAAAAAATAATTATACACAAATCATTTACAATTGCTATATTGGGATACAATAGTAGGTGATACAAATAAAGAGCCATTTGAGAGCTGTAAGAGCCGACTCTTCTTAAAGATCTGAGACGAATCTGTAAAAAGTGCCGGACTCCCGTCACTAATGTGAATGCAAGTTGAGTGCCGCAGACCAATCTGAGAAGCATTGAACTCATCAGCCAATCAATAGCACTTAAAGACATTGAAAGATTTATGATGCCGATTACAAGATATTGTGCGTTTCTTAAGATAAAACTTAATAACTTATCAGACATCCCTTGAATTTAATAAGTACATTTTTGCCTTTTCTCTCATTTATTTAATTTCTCATCCCCTGATTCAATGGCTGGTCCAGTGTGAAGATGTTCTACACTTGTGGTCCCAACGAGGCAATGGTGGTGTCAGGTAAGACATCTTTTTTAAAGCACATTTTTGCAGAATCAAGAAAACATGGATGTCACACCTATTCCAGGTTTCTGCCGCTCTCCACCTCTCATGATTTCTGGTGGAAGAGTCTTTGTTTTTCCATGCGTCCAGCAAATTCAAAGGTATTCTTGTTCTTTGTGTTTTATGCATTTGTTTGATTGGTTTAAATAGTGACACATCTTTTTTTTACTCATCTTTCACAGGATCTCTTTGAACACAATGACATTAAACGTAAAGAGCGATAAGGTCTACACGCGTCATGGAGTGCCTATTTCTGTCACTGGAATTGCACAGGTTATCTTATTACTTATCTGTCTTATTCAATTTTAAAGGGACGGTTCTGTTACCATTTACTTATCCTTTTATCATTTCAAACCTGTAAGACTTCTTTTCTTCTGCAGAACACAACAGATGATATTTTGAAGAATCAAGTGATCCCAACATTCTTCAAAGTATCTTCTATTGTGTTCTGATTAAGAAAGTGAAACATTCATGTTTGCAATGACAAGAGGTTGAGTAAATGAAGATTTTGTTTAAATTTCTCGTAGATTTGTGAATTAAACAGAACCCAAACTGAGTGTTGTCTGTTCCGCAGATGAAGATTCAGGGGCAGAATAAGCAGATGTTGGCTGCAGCGTGTCAGATGTTCATGGGGAAGTCAGAAGGCGAGATTGCCCACATTGCCTTGGAAACATTGGAGGGTCACCAGAGGGCTATTATTGCTCATCTGACTGTGGAGGTAAATACACTCAACTGAACATCACTTTTAGTAGAAGTTTGTATTTCTGCTCAATTGCCTTTAAATCTTTCTTGTACTAGGAGATATACAAGGATCGTAAGAAGTTCTCTGAGCAGGTGTTTAAGGTGGCATCTTCTGACCTTGTCAACATGGGCATCAGCGTGGTCAGCTACACACTTAAAGACGTTCACGATGACCAGGTCTGTTTGAGATCATTTATTCTAGGCTTAATTAACCCATGTTTTAAATGTTGATTTTAGGGTATACCTGGATATATGTGACCTCTGCATGACAGATCTTTTGTTTATTCAGGATTACCTGCACTCATTGGGAAAAGCCCGTACGGCACAGGTGCAGAAGGATGCACGTATTGGAGAAGCCAAAAACAAAAGAGATGCTGTGATCAGGGTGAGAGTTTGTCTATCGCAGCAGTCTGCCCTATATTCTTAATTTTCTTTATACCCTTTGTGATAGTATTAAGCAAAACCTCCATCTTTTATTTTCTCATTGTTGTGTTTAGGAAGCTCATGCAATGCAGGAGAAGATATCCGCTCAGTACATGAACGAAATTGAAATGGCGAAGGCGCAGAGAGACTATGAGCTGAAGAAAGCTTCTTATGACATTGAGGTTAACACCAAAAAAGCTGAATCTGAAATGGCGTACCAGTTACAGGTACAATAACAACTAACATTTCAGGTTTACTATTTAAAAAAATGGAAACAATCATACAAAGCACCTACCGCGTAAATGTTTGCTCAGGTTGCAAAGACAAAGCAGCGGATCGAGGAGGAGAAGATGCAGGTGCAGGTGGTGGAGCGCTCACAGCAAATCACTCTTCAGGAACAGGAGATCACCCGCAAGGAGAAAGAGCTGGAGGCCAAAGTGAAGAAACCAGCTGAGGCCGAGCGATACCGCCTGGAGAAATTAGCAGAAGCCGAACGGTGAGATAAAAATTGTTTAAAGATGTTTGTGACCATAAAAATAATAGAAGAGACATGTAATAAATGTAAAAAACTTGTGCTTAGTCTTCAGCTTATCATGGAGGCCGAGGCCGAGGCAGAAGCCATAAGAGTAAGTATTTTGTTTGTTGTTGGAGAAAAGATATGACCGAAATGCCTGCTTGAGATGTATTTAGTAAGATGTTGTGGTTGTCAGGTGAGAGGAGAAGCCGAAGCGTACGCTGTGGAGGCTAAAGGTCGGGCCGAAGCGGAGCAGATGGCCAAGAAAGCTGAGGCCTTCCAGCAGTACAAGGAAGGAGCCATGGTGGACATGCTTCTGGAGAAACTGCCACTTGTGAGACTATGTTTTGTACAATATAAAATGATCCCCTTGAGAGATTGTACTACATTGATCTTCAAGAATTCTGGAAAACAGACAATGCCAGCTAGTTTTAATTTTGCTCAATATATTGATACATAAACATTGTTTTTTCTGTCCTATGCTAGATGGCAGAAGAAATCAGTAAGCCTTTGTCAGCTGCCAATAAGGTCACAATGGTTTCAAGTGGAGGATCAGAGATCGGTGCAGCCAAGCTGACCGGTGAAGTGCTGGACATCATGACCAAACTACCGGAAACTATTGAGAAATTGACTGGGGTCAGCATTTCCCAGGTAAGAATGCAGACATGACATTTCTTTAGTGCACACATTGGTAACCAATGTAAATTAAGACGAGGGAAGCAATGTAATTGTAAGTACATATAAAGTATTTGCATATACTTGCATAGATGAGTGATGCTGATTCTTTCTTCCTCTTTAGGTGGCCCGCACTGGCTGAACTCATCACTTCTCCAACAGCCACGACTTCTTTGCAGTATGCATGCCCTACAATCATTCCTACTATCTGTTTATGCCATTTTGCAATCTCCATTTTGTAACTTCTTGTGTCTCTTTCCATTTCTGTCTTTCCTCAATGCATATCTTTTGTTCTCTTTCATGTTCGTGAGTCTGTATACTAACACTGCCTGTCCTTTTTGCCTTGCTGCCAAAACCCAAAGTGCATTTTAAGCTACAGAAGAAGATTGCTCTTCTTTATATATTATGTTGAATGCCGTCAGACACTACAGTTCTTGTTAATGACACATTTCATTCAGTTTACAGTTGAGGTTTCCGTAAATTATTGTTACGTTTTGGAAACCAAAGGGATTAGGAAGCAAGCATTTATAAGCTATTGCCACAGCATGTGTTGATGGCAGGGAGTCACGGATGCTGTGTCATCTATTTTTGATAGTTTCACTTTTTATGGATGTTTTTGTAGTGTAGTTATATTTGTTTCTGTGATTGTTATAATATAAATTGTTTTATCAATATCATATGATGTCTATTTTGCATTCATAACTGCAGGGTTAAATCCGTTTATATATATGGTACAGAGAGTCCTATAAACATTTTAAGTCATCATCAATTTGTTGTTTTCTGATAGACTAGACCTAAGATAAGATGTTTTAAGCTCATTTTGTATTGATTTAACGGTATGTATGTGATCACACTCCTTTTCAGTGTTTAATATATTGGTTGTTCCAGTATTTCCTGGTTATTTGATACATTCATATGTGTGAAAGTATGAAGGATTTCTTTATAATGTCTGTCTATTTAAAAGTTTTTGGCATTGAGTTATTGTCATTTTACAATCATCAAGACATTTCATGAGCACTATTATTTGACACTTATGTTATACTTGATATGTCAATTTAATGTGTGTAACACTGTTACTGTATTTTAGTCTTAGATTATACTGTATGCAATTCAAAATGAACTAGCCATTCATTTACAAAACATTCGTAATATTTCTATTCTATATGAGATACATCATTCAATGATCTGTCATTTGTTTTGGTGAGCAGAATAAACTTGATTATTATCTGATTAAAGTCTATACTGCAATGTTCAGAAAACTTAAATGTTGGTGGGCATTAGTTAGACTAAAGGTGTGTGGGTTAATGCTGCTTTGTAAGTGTGGTAGAAAAATACACATGTCATTTATACTGTAATAAAGGCTTTTCAGTCTATTTCTATATCCAAATCAATTCAATTGTTAGGATTTATTTTAATAGAATGCATGCAAAGACTAACAAAACAGATGTACTCTGAAAACACTATTTGTGCTTATAATGCCTTAACTTTCCAACATAGACATTTAGGTATTTGTTCAGTTTAAATAAAACACATATGTTGAACAAGAACCCGTGAATTTTCTTTAACTCTCGGAACTGTATAGTATTTTTATCAAAAGGAGAATCAAAAGAAACACAACCCAAAATGTGTTCTCTAATTCAATAAATGGCATCACCATAGTTGAGTTGAGATAGTCATTTTGGAAAAAGACAAATGAAAATAAGTTATTGTAACAAAATGAAACAGCCTGCATACATCTGGTAGACATATTTTTGATCACTGTAGAAAATCTGAACTTCAGATCTGCAAGACATACATGTCTGGGATGCCTGCAGTCAGATGTCATATAGACGTCTGGAAGATGTCTGTAAGATGTTTATGATTTAGAATGGGTGCCCAACAGCTCTTTCTGACATGGGTTGCAGATGTTTCAACACAACAGATGTACATGTGCTTTCTTGAAAAATGACCTGACTGATCAATACTGTGTTTAACTTTTTATTGTTCATATAAGGAGAAACAGTTACGCTGGATGAATGAGTGTTGATCTGTACAGTAAAGTTATTTTGAAGAGTAGTTAATAAGAAGTATTAGGATTGAAAGAAGTAACACTAATAATATTTTGAACAGTGTTATTTTACAAAGACAGCATGGATTACAACAAGGGTTATACATGGAGGACCAGCCAATCACCTGACTGGACAACTACGGCAGCATGGTGGTCAGTGATTGGATGGTTTTTGGATATGTTAACCTCCCTTTCTCTAATCTCTAGTGTTGTCTTTAATACATTTTTAAAAATGATATTTCAGCTGGACCAGTAAAACAATTCTTCCATTATATGGAACATGTCTTTATATATACACACGCACAGTAACTCCCAATATATAATGACGTTAACGGCATAAAAATAACTCTATATAATATTAATAATTGGTATTAAAGGTTTAAAAAAAATAGTACCTGGTAACCAAATTGTTAATTTACCATAATTTTTCCCTTCCTGAAAACAAGCAAACACTTTGTAGGAAGGAGAGAATATAAAATGACTAAAATCTTCAGGTTAACAAAAACAGGCAAGTTCATAGATGTTTTCACACAGTCCTCTCATTCCTTAAAAGTTCTCTTACACACGCTTTCAATCGAACCACACACATAAAAATGTACAAACATGTGATAAATGGTTAAAGGTGTAATGACATAAACAAACAATGAATAAAAAAAGTTCATTTTAAGTGCCATCTCCCATAAAAGCTTTAGCTTCTTCCTTCCTCGCTTTAGTGCAGTCTTTAACTCGGCCATCACATTCCGACCGGTCTCACCAGGTAGTGACAAACCATTTTCACTTTTACTCAAAATGTCTATTAGGAGGCCAGCAAAGCAGTGTCATAAAAGGTATTAAACTTCATACCAATTATTTTAAAGAGAATTAACAAGCTGTTTCATGCATATAAGTGCTTTAGACTGTTAAACATGTTGGGTTGTCTTGTTCAATGTGATCCAATTGTTAAAAACCAATTAGACGCATTATGTAGTATTTCTTTTGTCATTACACTCCCTGTACAGCAAAAGGCTCGCTAGGTTTTTTCAAATATTCAACCAATAACCGTCATAAAGCCGCAAGTAATTTATTGGCTACTTGTCTATAAAATTCCAACCGCGCACCAATAAGAGAGCGTGGAAGAACACAAGCATCAGCGTGTACATTCCAGGAGAAGCCCTTGTGAGAAGATCGGTTGCAAGGGATGCTCACGACCTGCGGGAGCTCTGCTTTTTTGAGGAACAATCTTAAAGCTGTATCTGTCTTCTGTAAATGGGAGTGAACCCAATGCTTTTCGCAGATATGAATATAACAATTCTCTACAAAAGATATTCAAGATTCTCTTCTACAGATACTCAAGATTAGCATAAAAGTGACAGAAACTGTGTGATACAGTCCTTTAAGGGTTTGGGATGTTATACATTTCAACAGCTTTTATATTAGTTCAATTCACATTATAATTAACATCATATGTTAAATTCTGCAAAAATGCTGGTGCAAAATGAAGTCATTTGTGCATCTTTCTATCCTGCTGAATACTTTGCGTGTGTATTTGCTAAGTGCTTTCATCCAAAAGGACTTACAGTGCATTTAATTAATATATTTTTCATCTATATTTGTGATTTCTTGGAATCAACCCCACAATGCTCATGTTAATGCTTTCCAATCGAGCTACAGAAACACTTTCAATATGGTTACCATGTGAGATAATAACATGTATGAAATTGTTATGGTTTTTAGTCAAGGGATATGTGGGATTGTTTTTAAAAAAGATTCCCTTGTTTTTTAGGTTACCCATGATTTGTGTTATGTAGCAAACCCCATTTCTATTATATCGAGGACTCTTAAAAGCCATCATAAGATAAAAGGCTTTTTTAGTGACACTGCAGAGCGAGTCATTGGAAAGACGTTTACTAACAGTTCATGCGGCTCCTGTGAGTCCTACACGTGCATTTCTGCCAAATCTGTAATTGGCATTCTTGCTTTTTTCCCCAAGGCAGTGTTTTGATTTCCTTTCCATTTTATGGTTTATGCCTTCACACACCCTTTCTCTCTGAATTCCTCTATGAGTTCATGTGCTCCACCTGGATGGCAGACGTGGAAACGGTGAGGCAGAGGTCTTTGTGGGCCGCCAGGTCGGCAACACTGGCGGCCTTGTACTGGATCTCTCCAGCCGACACGGTCTTGTACTGATGCAGGTCAAAAGGACAGGGAATTCCCTCTGTAACTGAGTAACTTGTTGGTTGTGTGGGATTTGACTGGCTCTGTGCTTGACCTGCAGTTCCGGGTCCCGTGGCCGTAGCTCCGCCGCCCCTCCCCCGTCCGCGACCCCTACCGCTTCCTACACCTGAGGGTTGTCCTGGGTTCTGGCCCTGCTGGGCTTGTTGGGCAGCCACTGCAGCCGCAACAGTCAGAGGATCTGGGTTGTGTTTCCGCATGTGTTTCATCAGATACGTCTCCTGAAACAAAAATTCAATGCAATGAGATATATAATTCGATAGGAAGCAATGCTAAAGTTTCGTGGCAATCTTACAGATGTGTATGCTCGGTTGCAGAGGCCGCAGGAGTAAAGTTTGGCATGTTTAACGGTATGTGTGGACAAGTGGACCTCCAAGCTGGTTGCATCTGTGTAACCCCGATTACAATTGTGACATTTATATGGCTTGTCCTTGTTATGCTGTCTTCGATGAGACTGAAAAACAATTAAAGGAGGGATGTTAACATTTTGTATTCAATGTACACGTATTAAGGAATGTATTTTGAGCACTTAAAGGAGAGGTAGTCAGAGTAATCAGAGGCAGTTTCTGTAAATCTTATGTTAATCTTTAGTACAGCTTTACGTGTTGACTGTAAGCAGCTCTTGTGAACAATCTCCTAATGAGGGCCTACCCTGAAATGTACAAGCTAATACTTGTGCTCTTCCGCACTCTCTGATTGGTAAATGGGTGGGATTTTAAGGGGTTATGGCCAAAAATAAAAAATAATCTAGTGACGGTGATGGTTGAATATTTAAAAGAACCTTTCTGAAGCCTTTGGCTGTGAGGGGGAGTGTTTGAGCACAAAAATACTCGTCATGTACCTAGCTCGCTTTTTAACAAATGGATCAAGCTCAAACAACCCTCCTTTAAATAGCTTACTAACAAAACGCCAAAAGCTTTGACAAAAGCGTTGTGCCTGATAAGCAATACATGAAGCAGAAATGAATACATATTTACCTGGAGGTTGGAAAGTTGCGTGAAAGCTTTCTCACAGCCTGGATGTACACACTTATATGGTCGATCACCCGTATGTATCCTTTAAAATTACAAAATAGCAATTTGCAGAGGATCAAAATATTCCCAATACACATCTAACCACAATGTTTCTAAAATGCCTTCCAAACCTCATCACAAAAGACATGGAGAAAACAGGAGGAAAGCAGAAGGAAGAATGTGTTGGGTGGACTATCTCTCTGTCTGTCTATCTATCTATCTATCTATCTATCTATCTATCTATCTATCTATCTATCTATCTATCTATCTATCTATCTATCTCTCTCTCTACCTATCCATCCCTGTCTGTTACCTGTTATGCTGTTGTAAGTGACTGAGCTGCCTGAAGGTTTTCTGGCAGTAGGAGCAGGTGTACGGTTTGGCCCCGCTGTGGATGCGGATGTGCTGGGACAGGTAGCTGGAGTTGGCAAATGATTTGGAGCAGTGAGGACACTTGTGCGGTTTGCCCTCTGTGTGGTTTCTAACAGGGGATTGAGGGAATGGGATGAAAAGAGAAAAAAAAACAAAGAGAGAGATGGATTAGAACCAATCTGGATCAAATTTGTATTAAAATGTTTTGTTGCTGTGTGTGAAACACAAGGCACAATGTTCTCATCCTCTCTCTCTGTCATTCTCTCTTTCATCCACTACCTTTCACTCCTCTCTCTCCCTAACTACTATGGTGGTATAGAGTCAGGTCAAAACTTTCCCAGAGCCTTTTTACCAATCATGGAATCATGACTCTAGAAAATTACAAAGTAAAAAGTGTAAGAAATATAGACACAGTAAGAAAAGTTTATAGTTTAGAAATAAACATAACAGCAAATGAGAGTAAAGTTGTACACAATATACACAATATAGAAAAAAAATTGAATACTGGAGTACTGAAATCTACCTAAAGTGTGCCGAAATGGGTAAATAAAACCAAAATAAAGTTAGCATTAGAGAAACTAGAGAAATTAGATTAGTGAAAGATTATTTATCAGGAATTGACAGTAATGAAAATGACACACTACTGAGGTGAGGTTTAGATAAGACAGCAGTGATATGTACAGTAATATGACAGGATAAAGCACAAAGTTTTAATAAAACATTCTCATCTTGGCGAGCTTAACAAATGTTGTGGCTTACTGTATATTAATTTAATGTAACATAAACACACATGTATTGTGTGCAGTACCGTGTATGCTGTTGTAAGTGACTGAGCTGTCTGAAGGTTTTCTGGCAGTAGGAGCAGGTGTACGGTTTCGCCCCGCTGTGGATGCGGATGTGTTGTGCCAGATAGCTGGAGTTGGCAAAGGATTTGGAGCAGTGAGGACACTTGTGCGGTTTCGCCTCTGTGTGTGACTTTGCGTGAATCTGCATGTCTGACTTGCTGAAGAAAGTCACTGCACACATCCGGCATCTGGAAATTAATAACGTGTAGTGGTAATGTTTTAGACACTGATAGATACAAGTAATTCTCTTCTTATATTACTAAAAATCATTTGAACTGTCCATACCTGTAGGACTTATTCCCATCTTTGCCTGGAGGGTCATCCTCATCATTGGAAAGGTCGTAGGGGTCGCTTGTGTTGTGCTGTGGGGAGAGAGAGTTCTGGTTAACCTTCAGTTCTTTTCAAATGAAAATTTCCTTTACAAGAAGGTAAACAAATACACTAAATATTTTAAATAGATTGAGTTTCTTTCTTCCACAGAATACAAAGGAAGATATTTTGAAGAAACTTGGTAACCGAACAGCAGTGGCACCAGTTCACTTATATTGTGTGAACCCCAAACCAGTAAAAAATATCTTAACATCTTCTATGTGTTCTGCAGAAGAAACAGGTTCGAAATGACAAGAGGGTCAATAATATATATGTCAGTATACATACATATATAAATACATAAAGATAAATATAAAGTAACCTAATGGTTACTATTGTAGAAAAATGTTACAAACAAAAATAATGTTTATGGAAGTATAGATTGTTACGACACCTCAGCAAAGTCTCACCTGTCCCCCAGCAGCCAGGTGTGCAAGAATCAGTGCGTCACTTCCTGTGGCGAGCGTGTGGGCTGAAACAGAACCTGCTCTTGCCATCATGGACTTTTTCTTTCTACCACGTTTTGAGGGCACTGGCATGACCACAGCTGGTGGAACACCGCCATCCTCTTTTTTGTCTGTGCAAACCAGGAGAACATAAAGAAAAAAGATCAATATAAGTACTGCATACAGATAAAGCTAAATTCTCTGACATATGCATGTGTTTAATCTTAAGTACAGATATCAAACACTTCAACCTTGTAATGGACCAGAAATGATTAATAAACTTCGGCAGAATAATTGTTTTCTACAAAAACTTCTTCTAATTTTGCAATTTTTACCATTCATTACAAAACTTTGCATTCAAGAGGTAGTAAACCTAAAAATGAAAATGTCATTATTTACTTTCCTTCTTGTCATTTTAAATCTGTATTGTTCTGAACAACACAAAAGAGAAAAGTTAACGGAACAGCACAGACACCTATCCACTTGCAATGGTATTGTGCCTATACAATAGAAGTGAATGTGTCAAGGTGCTTTAAGGTTCCAACATTCTTTAAAATATCTTCTTTTGTGTTGTGCAGAAGAAAACTATCACTTCAAAATAACTAACGGCTTAAAACAATTAACTAAAATGTTACTTCACTTCGGTTAAAGTGGCATTCAATGTATGTGTGCTATTTTACTCACAATGGCTGTGAAGATAGAGGGAAGGGGGCAGGCCAGCCTCTGATAGAAAAGAGCAAAACATTCTCAACATATGGAGCTTGCGGTCCCTTCGTCCCCCCTCCCTCTCTCTAGTCATCCACCATCCATCCTCTCCCTCCCCAAATGCCTCTCAATTTCACTTCTCAAAGCCTTTGTGCCTTTGAGAGGCTGTGTAAGCAAAACCACGCATGTGTGTGGGCATCTGGTGTCTTAGCCAGTAAAAGTGAAAACTGCAACTATATCACTTTTGAGCGTTGTAAATAATCCAGAGTGCAGGTCTGTTTTTGTTTTAAATCAGCATCTTGGCTCTGGGAAACTTCAGCACTGCAGTTTGTTTGTCTCCCTTATCTGACATATTCAGTTTATGGAGTAGATAACACCTAGGTGAACTAGAAACTAATAAATGACCCTTATCAGTTTTGTGTGATGAATAACCTGTTATCATAGCTATCTATATATTTGGCCTGTAAATACTGCATAAGCATCTGCAGTGTTTCAGTGAGCGGGACCAACTTGTCAGTAAAGGTGTATACCTGTGTTTGTTTGCAATGCCGAGACAATCATGGTTGTGGTAGGCGGGCCGGACACAAATGACTGAGATGAAGCAGGAGTTGCAATCACTAACCCAGCTATAAGAGGAGAAAGACAGTCTTGATGTTCAAATATTCTACTAAGACCGTATTATATCTGACTTGATACAAAAATCTTTTTTTAAATTAGCAAAGGGCTTAAATCTTAATTATGTGTGTTTTCTTGTGTTCAGTAATAGTAACACAAACCTTAAAACCCACCTGATGTCAAGATGCCAGTTGATTGAACAGGCACCACCGTGATGTTCTGGGACGTGTGAGGCGGGTGCAGATGTGCCCCCACTCCACCCAGTTGAGCCCCCGCTGCCCCACCTCCATTGCCTCCACCTCCTCCAGCACCTTCTTGTTTGGGAACCCTCCCAATAGCTCCAACGTCCATCGTGACCTGGCCCGGCACCGTCAGCAAGGCCGCCGGGTAGTGCGCCGTGGACGAGTGCGAAAAAGAAGGGCCCTTCTCCGACACATGCTGTTCCTTCATCTTGTTCAGAAACATGGCGTTCTCAATCTAATTCGAAGGGTGAATGGGAAAAAAAACAAGGGAAAAGGGAACGAGGAAAGAGAAAGGATGGATTGAGAGATGAATGCAGTTGATGAATAGATGGATGAAGTGGAGATGGAAGAGGAGAGAGCAGCGAGGGAAGGGTTATTTTCATTTTTTGAAGAGCTTGTGTACGGGTTCCAGTGCACAGCGCATAGCTGTTGTTGGACTTGTATGGTTGTTTTTTACTAGGTTATGCCCTATTGGCATGGTGTCTCGTTGAAAGACGCAATGATACATGAGAGTCCAATAATAAGGTGTCTACCTGTCCTTGTACTGTTGAAACGGGAGACCAAAAGTATGATGAGTTGAAATGGGAATCTTCCATTATTTCTGAAATTGAAAAGCAACATAACTTGTAAAACACCCACCCAATTCTGCCTTTGGCAACAGTTGTGAAATGACACCTCGACTTTTTATGTTTCTGGTGTGGTGTTTTAAAGTTGTTTTTTCTTGGGGAAAAACCTGTGCTTTGACACCCAGGCGACCCCCAAGATCTGACTGTTTGCTATAACCCTGATCTTTCAACCAAATAATTGTTTTGAATCATTAGCAAACCAACATGTCAAACATATTTATTCATGTGAAAAATTATGCATTTAAAAGGGCTCAGACCATGTCATCTTTATCCTTGTATTAGCGCTGTTAGAACGATTTATCCCGATTAATCGTATCCAGAATGTGTGCTTACATAACTTACATCTGTGCATATTAACATCTTACTTTTAAAAACTCAATATATATGTTTGTATGTATGTATCGATCCATATAACTGATCAATACATCTTGTTGTTGTTTTTAACAACTAAAATAATATATAGAATATTATAAATGTTATATTTTCAAATATATATATAAAAGTATATGATCGATCCATCATTCTCTTTAATTTTTTTTTTAAACAACTTAAATGATATATAAAATATAATGCATGTTATACTTTCAAATATATATAGATATAAAAGTATATAATTAATCCATCTATCGATCCATCTATCTCTTTCATTTTTTTAACAACTAAAATAATATATAGAATATAATAAATGTTATATTTTCAAATATATATATATATATATATATATATATATATATATATATATATATATATATATATATATATATATATATATATAAAAGTATATGATGGATCCATCATTTCTCTAATTGTATTTTTTTAAATAACTTAAATGATATATAAAATATAATGCATGTTATATTTTCAAATATATATATATATATATATATATATATATATATATATATATATATAGCTAGATATAAAAGTATATGATTAATACATCTATCGATCCATCTATCTCTTTCATTTTTTAACAACTAAAATAATATATAGAATATAATAAATGTTATATTTTCAAATATATATATATATATATATATATAAAAGTATATGGTGGATCCATCATTTTCTTTAATTGCATTTTTAAAACAACTTAAATAATATATAAAATATAATGCATGATATATTTTCAAATATATATATATATATATATATATATATATATATATATATATATAGATAGAAAAGTATATGATTAATCCATCTATCGATCCATCTATCTCTTTCATTTTTTTATATATAAATAATATATAAAATATAACAAATGTTATAATTTTTAATGTAAGTGTGTGTGTGTGTGTGTGTGTGTGTACATATAAATACAAAATTAAAGTGCACAATACAATGACACTTTTATTCTGGATGTTATTAATCGCAATGAATCATTTTGGGAACCCTTCCAACAAAAAGGCATAAAGTTGGTTTAAGAATCATGATGCATGCACAAATAGACCCAAAAACCTTCTGCACAAAAGAAGTGAAAGGCAAGAACACAAAAGCAGAATAAATCCCAGCCCTATATGCTTTTATTAACATGCACAACTTGTTGTCTGCTGCATTTTTTGTGCATTAAAGATGAAAAATGTGTCATTTCTGGCATGGGAACGTGTGCTATAAATAGACATGAAAACACAAAAAGCATCTCAACCTCCCTGGAAACCCAGCACGTGAGGAAGATTCTAATGCACTTGTGACGTCACACTTTCTGATTTCAAATGCATGCAGAAATAAAACCAAGGGATCGAACTCATTTCATTTTATTCGTTTTTGTACACAAACTGCTAAGTGTGGACGGTGCAATCCAATGGCCTATCTCTAACATAAACATGAAGAAGAAAAAGATCTGAAAATGACAAAAAAAAACAGGAATAATATCAGGATTTCCCTAACCAGCCTCCATTAAATGTCAGCTTTTGTCATCCAGAGAAGCAATGCCACAAACTACACAACACATGAACTTCCGGTCACAAATAACAATGCCTCCATCTTTCTCAAAAGAAAAAAAAGTCGAGGATAAAAAAAAAGAAGAGAGAAAAAAAACGTCGACGCCAATGCGAGCGAGCCGCAGCTTCATGCAGACTTCCGGCTGGCGAGACAGGGGGAGAAGCGCCCGTGCGAGTGGCTCAAATTTGGAGAAATAATTCAGAATTGACTCATAATTCTTTGTTTATTACCGGTGCTGGTGACTCCCTCTCAACCCCCGGGGCTCCTCCGGGCCGGGACAGTTCGGAAACTTCGTCCAAATCCGCCCGAACCCCTCTGGATTTAACGTTTTCCCCTCAATTTTTTTCTATTTTTTTCCTCACGAATGGCTGTCCGACTCCGCTCGACTCTACTTCCGGTAGGTGAGGTCGAAATGTAAACGGCCGAAAGTACTTCCGGCATGTGAGGTCTTGAATTTTGTTTTGTTTATTTCATAGATATATAGATTGTGTTTACAATTTAGTGTTTTGTCGAGTACGTTACAAACTGTGTGTTGTTTATAAAATTATGCTTTTTAATAAATATGAATGTGAAATTAAAGGGCTTTAATTGTTCAATTGTACATTTGTTTTTGTGTTGAATTATAGAAATCATGTATTTCAGAAATGTGTTAATGTAGAAATTTATTATTTTAATTTTTTCAATAAAAATATGCTTTTTAATAAATATGAATGTGAATTAAAGGGCTTTAATTTTTCAATTGTATAATAAATTTTGAGTTGAATTATTTTTTTTCTGTAATTTGTTAATGGTGAAATGTATTATTATTATTTTTTGTAAAAATATGCTTTTAATAATTATGATTGTGAGATAAAGGGCTTTAGTTTTCAATTATAAATTTATTTCATTTAGATTTATATAAATAAAAAAAATTCAGTGATTTGTTAATGTAGAAATGTATTATTTTAATTTTAATTTTTGTTTATAAAATTATGCCTTTTAATAAATATAAATGTGAAATAAAAGGCTTACATTTTTCAATTGTAAATAAGATTTAGTGTAGAATTAAAGAAATATTTTCTTATGTAATTTGTTAATTGAGAAATCTATTATTTTAATTTTTAATTTTTGTTTATAAAATTATGTTTTTTAATAAATATGAATGTGAAATTAAAGGGCTTTAATTTTTCAATGGTACATTTGTTTTTGTGTAGAATTATAGAAATCATTTTTTTCAGAAATTTGTTAATGTAGAAATTTATTATTTTGATTTTTTCAATAAAATTATGCTTTTTAATAAATATGAATGTGAAATAAAGGGCTTTAATTGTTCAGTTGTATATTAGATTTTGTGTTGAATTATAGAAATAATTTTTTTCTGTAATTTATTAATGGTGAAATGTTTTTTTTAATAAAATTATGCTTTTTAATAAATATTATTGTGACATAAAGGGCTTTACTTTTCATTGTAAATTTATTTCATTTAGAATTATATAAATAAAAAATTTCAGTAATTTGTTAATGTAGAAATTTATTAATTTACATTTATTTTTGTTAATAAAATTATGCCTTTTAAAAAATATAAATGTGAAATAAAGGGCTTAAATTTTTCAATTGTATATTAGATTTTGTTTTGAATTATATAAATAGTTTTTTCTGTTATTTTGTTCATGTAGAAATGTATTATTATTTTTTTTAAATAAAATTATGCTTTTTAATAAATATGAATGTGAAATTAAGGGCCTTAATTTTCAATTGTAAATTTGCTTTTATTTAGAATTATAGAAATAAAATTGTTCAGTAATTTGTTTATGAGGAAATGTATTATTTTAAAAATTTTTTAATAAAATTATGCTTTTTAAAAATATGAATGTGAAATAAAGGCCTTCAATTTTTCAATTGTAAATTAGATTTTATGTAGAATTATAGAAATATTTTTATAGTAATTTGTTAATGTAGAAATGTATTAAATTATTTGAATGAGTATATTATGCACACAATGTGAATTTAGTTTTTTGTCGAGTACGTTTGTAATGTGTGTTGTTTATAAAGTATGCTTTTTAATAAATATGAATTTGAAATAAAGGGCTTTAAGTTTTCAATTGTATATTAGATTTTGTGGAGAATTATAGAAATATTTTTTCAGTAATTTATTAATGTAGAAATGTATGAAATTATTTTATTAATTTGGTATGCACACAATGTGAATTTAGTGTTTTTGTTTAGTGTGTGTGTGTGTGTGTGCGTGCGTGCGTGCGTGCGTGCGTGTGTGTGTGATTGTGTGCGTGCGTGCGTGTATGTGTTTTATCTGACTGTAAGATAAAAAAACTCTGTACTTTTAATATGATTTGAAAACAGTTGTATTTTGTCTACTTAAACATGCAGGTTTTATTTGTAATTAAATGAACAAATCATACAACAACTTTAGATCTATTCAAATATAAATTTATTTCACAATTTATCTGTCATATAAAAATAACACTGGATAACCCAATCATAAAAATTTATACTTAAAGCCAATCAAATACAGATTTTATATAAGGAGCACAAATGTTGTTAGTTTTGTGATCCATTTCACCGCACCATGGGCTTCATCACTTCATTTCCACTTAACGTTTTACTATCTTTCCTTAAATTCTAAGTACCCTTCCTCCACTGGTACCCTTAACTTCCATTGAAAATATTTATGAAGAGCGCTGTCTGGGCAGGGCAAGAAACATCATCATCTCTGATGTTGGATGAGAAGGCCTGAGTCTCAATCTCCGCTCTAATGCATCCCAAAGGTGTTATATCGGGTTGAGGTCAGGCCAGTCAAGTTCATCCACACCAGACTCTGTCATCCGTGTCTTCATGGACCTTTGCTTTGTGCATTGATGTCATGTTGAAAAAGGAAGGGGTCTGCTCCAAACTGTTCCCACAAACATGGTCCAATAGTAGAGTTCAGTTTTTTTATTAAGTTATTTTATGAATTACGTCATGTACACAACTGATTATAGTGAGTGCTACAGAGAATCAGAGAGAGGTAGAAGTGCCAGATTAATGTGTTAAAGAGGTGAAAGAAATGAACGGAAAATTAAAGGCAGAGTCTGTTCAATTAATTAAATTAACTTTTTTCAAAAATTATAAAAAATTTAACATTTTTGTGCATCCAAAAAGTTTTTTAATGAAAAATATGATAAAAAAATAATGAACAATTCCGGAAGTCGAGTCAAAAGATCCGAATCTTTATCTGCAGGTGGGGACTGGACTTTATTTGGATGGGACATCATGCATTAAAAGAGAGACTACAGTCATACTGTTAACAGAGGGAAGGGAAAAACACGGTCCAATTAAAGACATTTACATTTTCAGTAATTTGTTAATGTAGAAAAATAAAATATTTACATTTACATTTAGTCATTTAGCAGACGCTTTTATCCAAAGCGACTTACAATAGTCGAAGAGACAATGAAGCGGTAAATAGCCGATACAACAATAGGTGAACAAGTGCTACAACAATGTTACCAAGTTACACAGAGAGAGAAGTTACAAAAGTATAAATTTTTTTTTTTTTTTTTTGAAAAAAGAGAGTGAGTAGGTTAGAAAAGAAATGAGTTAGTGAGTTAGATGTAACCGGAAAAGATGAGTTTTTAGGTGTTTTTTGAAGATAGTGATAATCTAAGTAATAATAACAATTTTTATTGGAAGTGATTTGGAAAAAAATATAAAAAAATAAAAATAATTATTTGTTCAATTAAATAAATAAATAAAATATAAAATATATATATATTGTAAGAATTGTGTGTTTTTTATTTAAAATACGTATAAAAATCTATTTTATGATAAAATTATAATACACAAATAATTTATAATTTGTAAATTGGGATACAATAAAAAGTGATGCAAATAAAGAACCGACTCTTCGAAGGGAGCCGAGCCAAAAGAACCGAATCTTTAAAAAGATCCGAACTGTGTCCGTCAGTGACGTCATCTCTTGACCACTTGTGCGTTTACAGTCACTGGCCGCCAGGAGTCAGTGACGTGTTTCCCGTGTCGTCAACAACAAACACCGAAGAAGAAGTGGTGCGTTTATAGGCTGCCTGAGAAACTGACCAATCACCGCGCTCGTGTGTACGGCGCACGCTACGCAGAAGTAAAAATCAAACTTTATAATTTATAAAGTATAAGTGTGTCAGAAATGACTCGTCACGCAAGCAGATGATATTTTCTTTGTTATATCTTCATTATAAAATATTTGATTCACTGTGGAGATTCTGTCTCCGCCCTTTAAGGCGGAGCTTCCCTGCGCTTTGTTTTCATTGGCTGTGATCTGACCAATGAGGGGCCGTGGAGCTGCCACCAAACACATTTTCAATTTGAAATCCAAACGGCTGCAGATGAGCGGTGTGCTGGGGTGTTGGTGTAATTATTGTGAATAAAAGTGTTTTATTTTCAGAGGTTTGGAGATCATCATCAGAGTCAGTAAGTGTTCTTTTATATAAATACACTTTATTAAAAAAAATTGAAGTTTGTTGAGCGATTGTGTCTTTTTTGTAAAGTTATAAGACTGAAAGTTAAAGAATACGTTACCTCCACTTCCGTTTGTGTATTTATATTTTGTGTATTTATATTTTGTGTATTTATATTTTGTGTATTTATATTTTGTTTATTTATATTTTGTGTATTTATATTTTGTGTATTTATATTTTGTTTATTTAAATTTTATGTATTTACATTTTGCGTGTTTACATTTTGCGTTTTTATATTTTGTGTATTTATATTTTGTGTTTTTATATTTTGTGTATATACATTTTGTGTATTTTAATTTTGTGTTTATACATTTTGTGTTTTTACATTTTGTGTATTTACATTTTGTGTTTTTACATTTTGTGTATTTACACTTTGTGTATTTATATTTTGTGTATTTACATTCACATATTTCTTTTATTTTATAAAGATAGTAATTAAATTGTCTTTTGTTTTTGTTATAAATACCTCAAATGACTAAAGTAATATTTTTAATGTTGTTTTGTGTTTGTTTTTAGAAAGAATTAAAGCAGTGCTATGAACAAAGAGGTAAGATTTGGGTCAAACCTATAATATTAAATGTTTTTGCAGTTAAAAGCTTGGCTTCTGTCAAAACATTATTAAAATATTTGGCATTTTGAGTGTTGTGTACATTAAATAATCTGATTTAAATATAAAATATTTGATGTAAATATAATTTATTCGTTATAATATAATCTATTCATTATATACAGGGATGTATTAAAGCATATTGTTTATTTTTCAGAATACTTCATCTCGCCTCCCAGTTATGTCTGGGAAACGTGCACACACCACCAGCACAGATGTTGATCATCAACAGCCTGCACAGGTCTATTATTTTTAAACATTTACCTTATTTTACTTTTTTATTATGAATGTATACGCTGAATTAAAATGTTGTTTTTTTAGAAGAGAATGCGTAAGGTGGATGCAGAGCCCACTCAGAGGTTTAAAACTGCTAGTGTTGTGCCAAGACGACCTGTGCCAACCAAAGCTCTTGGTTAGTTATGTTGGAATTTACGGTTTTGTGACTTTTGAAGCTTTCTGAAGTAAAGAGGATATTAGATGATGAAGGGGTTCATTTATCTTTCTATTCATCAGTTAAACCTCTTCGTCCGACTGGAGCTGCAACGGTGGCTGTGGCCCCATCAAGAGGTATTTACATTTTGCTTTTTAAATATTTCAATAAATCACACCTGTTATTTTAAATATGTGTGTTTAGAACCTAACATGAATTTTGTTTTCATATTAAGGTGACCAAAAAAGACCAGTAGCGGCAGTTGCCAAAGGTAGCACTCTTATTACATTCTGTGTACATTGCAACTTATAACATCAGTCAACTTACAATAATTTATTTTTAGTAAGTACTGTTGCGTCACGAAGGCCAGCATGGGACCTTAAGGGCAAAGTCACTGACATGGAGGCCAAGGTCCAGAACTATCAGACCAGAGTAAAGTCTGTAAATCAGGAGAATGAGAATCTGAAAGATTCCCTGACCAAAGTTCAAAAGCACGAGGCTGAAATAAAAGAGGAAAATAATGAACTAAAAAAGCACCTAAGGTTAGTAAGTTTAAAATAAAAAGCTGAGTACAACCCAACCCATTGGTATTTTTGATTAATATTACCTATTCTGTTCTAGGGACTGTGAAGATGAGTTGTTAAAGTTGGCAACTGTGAAAAGTGACTTGGAGCAGACCTGTAAAGAGAGGGATGGTTTCCAAAAAGATCTAAACAGGCTGACTGAGGACCACAAGGTTTTGGAAGGACTCAGGGACCATCTGGAGTCTGAGCTCCGCAATGTGCAGGTACATCTCCACCATGTATGACCGCCGTTGATCTGATCTGATCACTTTCAATGTGAGGTTTAGGTTTGAATGATAAAACTGTTGTACATTTGATTTTTTTCAGACTCAGCTCTCCATTCAGACCTCTGCACTGGGCCGGTGTCAGGACAGCTTGAAGGAGAGTCAGGAGATGGTCAGAAACCTTGAGGATACAGTGGCCCGTCAACGAGAAGAGCTCCACCTCGGAGAAATGGAGAGAAGGAAACTCCACAACACCATTCAGGAACTTAAAGTAAGCAGTTATGAATCTGTTGCAAGTTTAAACACTGTGTGTATATATCTGTATTTTTATAATTTGCATTCATTCTTTTAGGGCAACATCAGAGTGTTTTGTAGGGTCCGCCCACTGTTGACCACCAAGCAATCTGATATTCTGCATATTCAGTTACCACCCCATGACAACAAAGCCCTCACGCTTACCAAAATGGAGGAGGTAAATTCATCCACTCATGCTTAAGATTTCTTCTTGAAATTTCCTATCGAAAGCATCTGAAGAGGCTCTAAATTTTCATTTTTTTCTTCTCTAGTCACACACTGGTCGCACAACTGATACACATAAAAGCTACAACTTTAGTTTTGACCGTGTGTTTGGGCCACGCACTTCTCAAAGCGACGTTTTCGAAGAGATTTCCCTGCTGGTGCAGTCGGCTTTGGATGGGTACAACGTTTGTTGCTTTGCTTATGGACAGACCGGCAGCGGAAAGACCTTCACCATGGAAGGTGGCGATCTGGCGGATTCGTGGGGTGTTATTCCCAGAGCTGTCACACAGATATTCAAGGCTGCCAAATCTCTCAGTGAGCAAGGATGGAAGGTAAGATTGACAGAAGTAGCCTAACTATAAAAACCTTGGTTATGAAATGCAACCCTAAAGTTGTTCCAAACTTGAATGAGTGTCTTTGTTAGGTTGAACACAAAGGAAGATATTTGGATAAATTTCATATCCGGGGTACTATTCTACTGTATTGAAAAATACGTAAAACATTTTTGTTCAATTGCTGACTTTTTTTTTTCTGTTTAGCAAAAATGTATATAGGCGTGGAACAATTTGTGATTCATGATAATTGATTTTCGAGTGAACTGTCTCTTTAATCTGTAAATTCTTTGGCATCATTTGTAGAATTACTTGAGGACTGGCTTTTAGGCTGTCATTTATTAACATGTCCTTTTTTGTAGTACAACTTTACTGCCAGCTTTGTGGAGATCTACAATGAGACCCTTCGGGACCTTCTGTATACAGGAAAACCAAACAAGAGACCTGAACATGAAATTAAAAAAGTGTCTAATACTGAGATCACAGTTACCAACCTGACCTACCAGAAAGTTAACAATGAGGATGAGGTAGTGTTTTAATTTAATTCCAAGCAGTATTTTCAGTAATATAAACATACTTAACATTAAAGGTTTAGGTTATCACTTTACATGTAATAGTTTTTATACAAGCAGCTGCTTATTTAAATGCATTTCATATTATTTCAGGTGCACAACCTCATCATGCTGGCAAATCAAAACCGCTCGACTGCCCGTACCTGCATGAACGATCAGTCCTCTCGTTCTCACTCTGTGTTCCAGCTAGACATAGAGGGAGAGAATGCTGCTCGAGGCACCAAATGCAAGTGTAAGTATTGAAACCTGTTAAAAAGTTGGTCTAGATTACATAGAAATAAACTCTAAGAACATAATCTATATAGTTAGATCCTAACCACATCTTTGATATTACCGGAATAGGAAAAACTGTTATATAGCCAATTAAAGTTGTGTTGTGTTTGCTTTTCAGCCACACTGTGTCTGGTGGATTTGGCTGGTAGTGAACGAGTGCAGAAGAGTCAATCACAAGGAGAACGCTTTAAAGAAATGACAGCCATCAACTCTTCTCTCACCAACCTGGGCATTGTGATTGCTGCCTTGGCCAACAAGGTACATTGACGTAGTACACTATATGAAACTAATTGTTATGTTTAAGTACAATAGACCTGCTGTTACTGTATTTGATTGAACTGTGTTATCTCCTTCCCTTTCTAGGAAAGCTTTATTCCCTACCGTAACTCCAAGCTCACCTATCTTCTGCAGAACTGCCTGGGAGGGAACAGCAAAACGTAAGGATTTTGCTGTATACTTGCTGTATAATTGTTGTATTCTTGTATTAAAAAGGAATTGTTTCTTTTTTAGTTTGATGTTTGTCAATATATCACCTGAAGAGGAAAGCTTCGGTGAGAGTCTGAATTCTCTGCGATTTGCAAGCAAGGTTAGTATTTACAAATAAATACAATTTATTTAAAATGTATTTCCTAAATTAAAAATGATTGTTTCTGTGTATTGCAGGTGAACGACTGTGTCATTGGAACAGCTTCCGCGAATCGAAAGTAATCTGGCTATTGTATGCTAATCTCAGCTGTTGTCTTTGTTTTTGTAAATGTTTTAACTTTTTATCAATTTTTACTTGTCCATCTTAGCTTTCATCCCTTTGAAATATTTTTATATATATGTGATGCATTTTAATGTACATTCTGATTATCAACCGTCACATGCATAGTGTTTGTAAACTTGTAAGTCAACTCAATAAATTTTCCATTTTGGCAAGTAATGCTGTGATCGGCATGAATGTATTGCCAAGTGGACAAAGTTTGGAGACTGGTTTGCTCTCTGAAGGCCTGGTTTATGTAGTCAAATTTGAGGCAGATGTAACTGTATGATATTCATGTTTGGATGTAAATAAAACATTACAAAACTGAGCTTGGACAAGCAAAACGTCAAGTATCAATTCAGAATATCAAATAATAAATATTTTGGAGACTTTGGGTTATAAAATATAGATAAGAACTGTAGCAATATGCTTTCTGAATATATTGAATCTATCATTATTCTAAATGTACTTCTGTCGTTATAAACGTGATGTATGAAATATTCTCCTATTAAGCATTTTAGTAAATATCCAAACATCAGTATTTGTGAACCTGTCTGAAAAACATTAGCTGAAGTCATTCTTGTGAAATACTTTTTTCCAAACATTCTAGCCACTCTAGAGCAAAATCACCTCAAAGATTGAAACCATAGTGAAGTTAATCACACTTAAACCCTCATTTTCTTATTTTATTTTTAACCCTTGTCAAAAAAATCCATTTAGAAATTGATTTTATCCTATATAACCCTGTTGGATAGTACTTAAAAATCGGTGGAAAATTTGTTTATCCATCTATTTATATTTGTGTATGTAATTACTTATGGGAATGCTACATAAATGGTTTCAAAAGTTGTATATATTAGAATTGATTTTTCTTGTAGTAATACTTTTAAAATAAAAAAATTGAACTCCTTATTAGATCCAATACAAATTTCCTATAAAAATTCTATAGGAATGGTTCCAAAATATAATAGAAATTATATATATATATAGGTGTGTGTTTATAACTTCTTATGAGAATCCTAAAGGAATGGTTCCAAAATATGAAATGATAGATAGAATATGATAGAAATTCATATGATATATAACATCTGTAATATTGCCATAGCAAGATAACGTCAAAGATTGATATAGTAAAGTTAATTACACTTTAATACTCATTTTCTTTTTTAATTTTCTGACTGTTTTTCCATGTTTTCCTGTGTCAAAAATCCTTTTACAAATTCATTTTCTCCTATAAAATTCTGTGGGGAAGTGTGTTTGCATGTATGTGTGTGTAATTCCTAATGGGATTCCTATAGAAATGGTGCCAAAAGTTGTAATTGTAATTGTATGTATATAAAGGTGTGTGTTTATAACTTCTAATGAGAATCCTAAAGGAATGGTTCCAAAATATGATAAGATAGATATAATATGATAGAAATTCTATATATTATATAACATCTTTAATATTGCCAGAGCACGATTACATCAAACATTGATATCATATTGAGGTAAATCACACTTTAATCCTTAGTTTCTCTCATTTTATAGTTTCGCCCTGTTTTCCCCTGCGTTATAAAAACGCAGTTTTTCTTAATGTCGGTAACATGTCAGTTTTAAGTCCTTTCACATATTAATAACATCAATAAACCTGAATCATATTTATAAACATATTAAAATATAAATTAAAGCCTCCCAGTTAACTTACCATTGTAAAGAATATATGTTAAGAATCTTCTCAATTGTAAGATAACAGACTCACTTTAGCATCTGTAGGCACATGTGGTGATGCAAGGATGCTGGGGCAAGCTGACTCCTGTTGCCATGACAACAAGCGCTCGAGCGTTCGGCGTATTTTAGTCGGCAGAGTCTGCGCAGCTGTCTGGGATCCTTAAAGGGACAGCAGAGGTCCGTCTGCACACACAGACCTGATGTCAGTCCACCATTAGCCTCGGCCTGCTCACAAACACTCATTAAACATTATGAAAATCCATCTGTTGATGTTTGACGGAAATATTTAAGTAGGTAAGACATCTCGCTGTGTATTAAAGAGTTTAAATGTCGCGTCTGGGTTTCTTAAAGCTACACGTTTGTGTGTTCCTATCGTAGCTGTTGGCTAATGTAAACACAGCTTTGTTATTAAATAAACATAATTATATTATTTACTATCAGAAATGTTTGTTAATGGCAGATTTGGGTTTAAATTTAATAAAAAATGAGCTGTCAAAGCCCTTTGTAATGAAACATTTATGGTGTTTACGTTCAGAAATGAACGATATACAATGAATAAATTAATAATATTACAAGTATTATAAAACTTAAAGGTTCTACGTCACAGAGTCAATACAGTGAATAAACACAGTGACGTCACAGTTTGGTCAGTGGCCCTTGTTCTTTGGACCTGGCAACATGTGCTGTGTTATAAGAGAAAAATAATTGTTATATTACTATATAAAATATTCTCCTTTATAACATTTATAAACTGTGTTTTACACATGAATAGATAAAAAAATTAGCAAATTATATGATTGGATTATGGGGTTTATAATGTATTCCAATGTTTATAAAAATAAAAAGGACAATAACTATATAGCTTTAAGTATACGTTAAATACAAATTTCTTTTAATGTTGTTATTTATTATGTATTATAGATAAAATTGTATTGATTCTCTTGTCCTTGATAACATTAATGGGCATTAACTAAATTACTTTTTTGTTAAATTTAGTTTACATTAACTGTGCAACCCGCATATAACCTTTTTATGATTGTTTATTACACAACTGAACGAACATAAAACTATAAAATAGTAAAACATATTAGCAAGATCGTAGTATGTGAAGCATACATCATTTTTAATACCTCCAATAATGTCTTAAATAATATATTTCAATAAAGAGCGGGTCATGATTGATATTAAATATAAAGCGTCTCTCATCTTTAGAGCAACTTAAAGTTATAATTCACCCAAAAATGACAATTCTATCATCATTTTATCATCCCTTGTAATATCAAACGTCTATGACTTTATTTCCTCTGCAGCAGACTAAAGGAGATATTTTGAAGAGTGTTAGTAACCGCCCCCCAATCACTTGCGGTAGTTTTGTTTCAATGCATTACAAATAAAGTGAGACACCGCTTTTTAGTTACCAACATTCTTTAAAATATCGTCTTTATGCTTCTGTGTAAGAAAGAAAGTCATACAGGTTTGAAATGACATGAGGGATTTGTATATATGTGAATGATGCCATTTAATCTCTGTCAATGAGAATATTTATTCACTTCAGTCATCCTTTACAGGAATGCAGTCGGTCACAGTGGAGCAAGACTATGGTGACCCGTCAGGTTCCGTGGTGCAGGTGCGTTTCCCCAGCGTGCGGGCATCGGTTCTGGACAGCCTGAACCAGCAGCGTGAGGAAGGCCATCTCTGTGACCTCTCCATCCATGTGCAGGGTCAGGTGTTTAAAGCCCACAGATGTGTACTGGCTGCATCGTCACCTTACTTCCATGATCAGGTTTGTCACTTTTTAAAAGACAAGATGAGTCCAGAATGAATGTTGTGATGTCCTTTCTAACCTTATTCCCCACAAAGGTGCTGCTGAAGAACATGTCTACCGTCTCCATCCCCGCCGTCATGGACCCGCTGGCGTTTGAAAGCGTCCTAAGTTGTGCGTACACTGGTCAGCTGCGTATGCTTCGGGATGACATCGTGAACTACCTCACCGTCGGCAGCGTGCTTCAGATGTGGCACATTGTGGACAAATGCACTGAGCTTCTCAAAGAAGGAAAAGGAGGTTCAAGTGGACAACAGGGAACGGGAGACAAGAACAACACGGGACTCAGCGGCTGTGCCAGCAAGGTTTCCCAGGAAGACAGAGAAGGCACACCTTCGACACCTCAACCTCCGAATCGCCCTTCATTCAGCGAGAGCCAGTCTCCCAGCAGCACCAATTATTTCAGTCCCAGAGATGCCAACTTCGGAGGAGGAGCGGTGACCACCGGAGCAGCTGGAGAAAGCGCGGTCCACTCCACTCCCACCTACTGCACACCCTCTGGAGGGGAAGAAGGGTTTCTAATTGAGGAAGAAGACGACGACGATGAGCTTTTGTTTCCTAGTAAAAGAGAACACGGAGATGGCAAGAGGAAGAACTCAGCTTCCATCTCAGATCAAGAGGTCGGGGTGAGCGACAGTTTTGGAGTTTCCTCATATCAGGACGGGGATGCCTCACCACCTCAGAAGCGTCCCTCGTATAGTCAGCCAAGCATCATGCCAAGAAAACAGTGGGTGGTTGTTAAGACGGAGAACTTGAGAGATGATGACCACGTTGTGGTGTCCGGAGAGGAAGGAGCTGAGGATGAAGAGGATCGAGAGATGGAGATGGTCAGAGAGAGAGACAGGGCGTTTAACATATCAAATGTTCGGACGCTGTCGGGATTTAGAGAACATGCGGAAATGGAGGCACAGGTGAGTCATAAGTTTAACTATAACTAAATAGAACAGTTTATTTCGAAAATGAAAATTTAGTCATCATTTTTTCACTGTCTAGCATTTTGAGGATGTATGACTTTCCTTCTTATAAAGAACACGCTGAAGATATTATTAAGAACATACTTTCATTGTACAGAAACAGCCAATGGAAGAGCAGTGAGTAGCCATTTATGCTTCGGTGTCTAGGGAGCAGTTTGGGCCTCAGTGCGATGCTGAAGGGCATCAAAGTCATGGTATTGCCGGTCCGGGACTTGAACCCGCAACCATAGAGTTAGAAATCAACCCTCTTACCACTAGGCCATGACTTTCCCTCCCCATTACAAACATTCTTCGTAATATCTTTTTTTGTGTACTGCATAAAAAAAGAGAAATTCAAGTTTTAAACTGACTAGAGGCTGAGCAAATGATGAGAGAATGTTCATTCAACTATTATTTTAAATGAAAAGTTCTGTAATGTTCTCAATGATTTGCTTTTTTTTCAAATTGTAAACATGCTTACATTTTAATTAAAACCAATTTTTTTTTATTGTATTATTGTTTTTCCCTATTTAAATTCGTTTAATACATCATAAAAATAAAAAATTTGTAACAAATAATAGTAATAGATAAACAGAAAATAAATAATTATATAAATGTAATAAGAAAACTAAACTAAAAATGTGACATAAATGTGATGTTCAAATTGCCATTAGTTAAGTTAAAGTATAAAATTAAATTAAAAAAATAATATTTTGATAATTCCTTATACTTTTATTATTGCCCATAGGTTGAATATTGTCAGTCTTCAGTAGACTACCTCAAGTTTGAGAGGAGTTTGATGGAGCAGGCGTCCTCTCTTCACTCTTCCGACCATCCCAGTCAATGTACCAGCAGGGCCGCTCTGCTCGGTTCAGTTCAGTCCTCCTCAGCCCGAGCTCAACTCTTTCCACTGGATATGCAAGGAAACCAGATTCTTCTGTACAATCAGGCTGCTCTCGAATCAACGTCTCCATTGGGTTTCGCAGGAGGAATGTCTGGAGGACCGTTAAAAGGCAGCCTCGAACACGGAGCAGTCCCCTTACCCGGGCAGGGGACTTTGGGCGGGAGCATCGAAGGACTGGATGCCGGGGGAGCTGGCGGTCCCAGCAAGGTCTTCATGTGTCACTGCGGGAAAACGTTCACGCACAAAAGCATGCGGGATCGGCACATCAACATGCACCTGGACCTGCGGCCCTTCCACTGCCCCGTCTGCTCCAAGAAGTTCAAGATGAAGCATCACCTCACGGAACACATGAAGACCCACACGGGTCTGAAACCGTATGACTGTCACGCCTGTGGGAAGAAGTTCATGTGGCGTGATAGCTTTATGAGGCATCGCTCGCATTGTGAAAGGCGCATCCAGGACGGAAGAGTGGCATCTGAAGGCTCCATCATCTCTCCGCCACATCATCTGAAGCTTCAGACCTCGTGTGGTGAGAGCAGTCAGAGCAGAAGCGGGGTCTCGGTTTTATCTCCTCAACATCTGATAAGCAGCAGTGGGTGTATCGGCATGGCATCTGGCGGGCCGCTTTTAGGGAGCGTGGGGCATGCCGCTGGTTCCGCTGGTGGCGGTCGTGTGGAGGAAATGTGTGAGGGGAACGTAGATGAAAGCAGTGTCACATAAGCTACGTTTCTTTCCTGTTCTTCAAAACAAGAACTTTATGTGTCGTCTACAGCTTCAAAGGGACCACATGCACAATAATCAGATTCTTTACCTCTGCTTGAATGTGCTATAGATAGTGTGTTTGGGGAAAAAAACTATCCAAGTGCCCATGGCTAGCTTACTTGTGTGTTAACTTCTTAAAGACGTTCAAGACCAGGTTGCTAAAGTGACTGCCAGGAATACAATCGGTTACTGTTGCATACAATCTGCCTCACTAGCACGGAATATGTGTGTTCGACGTTGCTACGAAGTGCCATTCTGTTCTGTAAGATTATGTTGTGAAGTCTGTAACTCATCTGGTCTTGATGTGGACTTTAAGTGTACGATTTACATGACTGTATATGGTATATTCCCAAAAGAAAGTCAAAGCATTGATATCTCAGAGAAACAACGGTGTTCAAGATTTTCACCGCTTGTGAGGGATAGTTTACACAACAAACAAATGTATCATTTATTCTCGTTATATTTGAAATAATGTTCCAAACCCATATGACTTTGGGTTTTGTGCACGACACAGATGATATTTTGAAGAATGTCAGTAACCAAAAAATACTTGATCACCTCGACTTCCATTGTATGATCAAATCCACTGAAACATTTCTCAAAATATCAGCATATTGTGTTGTACAGCAGAAAAGGTCATTTACATATAAATGACATAAGGGTAAATATATAACAGATGTTCCTTTATATGTAACCTGTTTCAGAAAAGAAAAGTTTAAGATCGTTTTGGTGTTTGGTTTTTAATGCTATAATTTTTGAATAGTATAAATTTTTTAACCCAGGCTCTTACCCTCCATAAATGCTCCTTTTTATATTTTATAGTATCATTCAGTCCTCAACAGACCCTGAATTTGTGATTTCAAACACATATTTTATCTATTTAAGTGTGCCCTTGCCTTTGAAAACCCATCTTAATTCATTTTTAACATAATTTAAACATTTTGTGTAACATAGTGTTTATATATTGAACGTTATCTAAGACTATGACAAAGATTAAAATCGTAGTAAAATAAATTGTTGAAATCCAATTTGATATTCATGTCAGAATTTGTTTTTTTGGCAAAAGTCTGGATTTCACATGCAGGATTGTGTTGGACATACCTACTAGTACATCACCCTGCTGCTTGCTTCCCTGAAAATCATTTTGACAACCAAACTGTGAACTACCAGTACAAGACAAGTCCCAAACTCTAAACTACTGAACTCCTGCTGGACATTAGATGTTGCCTCCAGTACCAATAATGATGCTTTACAAGAGTTTGCCTTCCATGAAGGCTGCCGAGACAAATTTTGCAATGTTTTGAAAAGGAAATAAATGGACCTTATGCTATGAAGTATGCAAATGAGTGTGGATGTCTGGAACTGAGTGTTATATAAAGACTTGTGATGGTAATCTGTACAAGGCTGATTTAAAGGGATGTTATCATTTAAATCAATAAATGTAAATCATTAATTTATCTTAATTTAATGCCAGACCTGTCTAGATTCGGACACAAAAACATATTGTGAGAAATTTCTCTGTTTTTTTTTTATAGAACAGAATGCCAACATTTTCCAAATGATCTTTTATTGTGTTTTACAGAAGAATGTCTACTTTTTATTTTTGAGTCAACTATAAATCTGCCTTTGTGGTTTAATGTGGTTTATCGAGTGTATGATGTGATGTACGTATACAGCGGTGAACAGCTGTTTTTTGTCATTGATTAATATGTTGCCCAGAACCAGATACCTCAACTTTTACATACATATGTACAATATAAAGAATATGATAAATCTTTATCTGAAGGTTGAGAACTACAGACTTGTTGCTTATCCACACATTCCCGTTTCTTTAATATTAAACCTGTGTGCATTTCAGATTAGTGAGTAAAGAGAATAACGAAGCAGAGATGATTCGGAATTTACTCGAAAATGTCAAAAGACGGACTGTAGGAAGAGCATGATTTAGTGCTTGCTAATAGAAAAATGTGGTTGGACATCTGCATTTTGTATTGAAAAATAAAAGTGTTTCATCTGCCGTTATTGTTGGGAACCTGATCTTCTGTTGGTTATTGAATTACACATGCTATACAGTTTGTCATTATCGGATAAAGCAGCTATTTGATGTGGAGTATATCATAGGAAATAAATTATGTCACAAGATATTTAATAAAATAATATATGAAAGTGAAATTATGGCTTTGTGATTGTAATTGTATACAAGTGAAGCTATTTTGTAAAAACATATGAAGTAGCTCTTTAAATGCAAAATTAAACCATTCATCCACAAAACTGCACAGAAGTATCAAACATTTTTGATAAAACAAGTGTATTTTATTGACTTGATCAGGAAAAGTTTTCACCTTAAACTTTTGGCACAAATAAGGATCCCTTTCAAACCCTCCTCTGAAGCCATAAATAAAATACAAGATAAACTCCTAGAATAGTTAAAGACAGCGATTTCCAATATACAAAAATACCTTTGAACCCTAAATCAATAATAATTATAATAATGCGTCATGTAGAAAAAGTGTGACGTTGCAAGTATCATCAGTTCATAACTGGAGTTCCCAAAAGCATGAAACAATGTTTTTTGTTCACATTGGCAGGCACTGTTGGAACATGAACGGGAAGATTCCAGAGCTCATTCAGAGTCCGAAAGAACGATCACTTCTTCTGGATCACATTGAGTTGCCACATTCACCTGCGAATAAATAAACAAAATAAAACACAAAGTTAAAACTTTGACAACACCGGTAGTATAAAGTCATGAATGTGCAGCGCAAAAGTGGAAAGATGACATTCAAATAACAGAACAAGTTACACTGCTAAAGCAGGTCCTGAGATAAAACATCACCTTATTTCTTTTAGGTGGTGGTGTGAGTGATAAGCTGTTGTTCTTGTCTCTGGTTAAATCCACTCGCTCAGAGCTGCAGATCCCACCCATTTCCAGAGGTATATCACAATAACTGAAAACAAATACAAAAACATAATTTCACTTTTGCTTAATGATGAAAATTATGTTTTTATTTTTTTTAATGATTTTAGCATATGAATTATAGTATGTAAAAGCAGTATTTTATTAAGTTCATAAAATAATTGTAAATAAATTATTATTATGCACGAATTCTAAATTTCTCCTCCGATAAAAATTATTGATATCATCTAATACCAAACTTTGGTGTTTATTTTAAACGTATATTAACTAAATTCTTAAGATAAAATTATAATTTTTTCTATATGTTATAAATTTTTCTTAACATTTTCTATACCAGAACAGGAAAATTAAATGAATTTGTGCTCTCTTTTGATTGACAGTTTATATTCTGTCCTGATCACTGGCTGTTTAAAATAGTATAAAAGGTTTTTATTGCCCAATAATTAGATACAAAAATCGGTTCATTTAATGCATTAAAGTACATTTCAAATGTGAAATGATGTGCATGTTTCATTTTCTTTCTGAGAAAAATATTATTTTGGCAGACCAATTTCAGCTACATAAAACTTTAAACCTTACTGAGTATTGCTGAGCAAGTAAGGTTACACAAACTGCGGTAACACACATCTTTTCAATTTCCTTCCCTTATTCCTTAAGTTCCCTCATCTTTGCTCACTTTACATTAGTTTAATTCTTTATTTTAATAACTAGTTTGACCCAAAAACTTTTCTGTAAGTGTAACCTGCTGTTACCTGCTGCTGTCCTGTGTGCATTGATTCCCGTTATGGACGGGGTTGTGTTTCTCACTTGAGGTGCGTTTTCTCTTCATGTATTTGCCCATCTCATCAATCAGCACAGGGCTTGGAGGTAGTGGACTGCAACTGTCCGATCTCATCGCAACTGATAAATTCTGATTTGTGGAACTGATTTTAGTAGAAATCCCGGTGCTTCTAAATACAGGTGTACAGTGATCGGAGGAATTGGGTTTTGTTTTAACAGGTGTAGAGTACAATGCCTCTGTTTGGCTGTTGCCATCAGGGGATGGAGGACTTTGTTTGACAGGTCCGCCATTTGTGCTACTGACTGGTAGGTGCTGGTCATCATCGCCCCTCTCACCCTGATCTTCCTCTGTATCTTGTAGAGATGATTTGATTGACAGAGGAGAGCTCTCTGTGATCGGCTGGTCGTTGTCACTGTTGTTTAATTGCTCATCTTCAACGTCCTCCCCATCATCATCTGAAACACATAAATCAAGATGTATCTTATATGATTGTATGAATTGTTTTCGTTTTTGAAGAACGTAACCAGGCAACACTCTTTTATTGACTTCAATTGATCACATTTCTCAAAACAACTTATTTTTGGAAGGAAAGAAGAGCTATACAGGTTTTGTCATGTGAATGAAAAAAAGATGATGATAACTTTATGCACTTCAGACCTGGACCGACTTGTGACTGACTGGCTTGGATCTCCTCTTCAATATCAGGATCTGAAGAACAATCATCTTCCTCATCCTCCTCCTCATCCTCCTCATCTTCCTCTTTATCCTGCTCATCATTCTCATTTGTTTCCTGCTCATCATTCTCATTTGTTTCCTGCTCATCGTTCTCGTTTTTTTCCTGCTCATCGTTCTCGTTTTTTTCCTGCTCATCATTCTCGTTTTTTTCCTGCTCATCATTCTTGTTTGATTCCTTCTCATCATTCTCGTTTGATTCCTTCTCATCATTTTCTTTTGGTTCCTGCTCCTCAATCTCTTTTTCTTTGCTGTCATTCTTCTGCCCATTGAGTGCCTGTTAATATGATGTATAAAAAGAAATATTTAAAGTTAAGTTCATTTACATAGAAGCAGCAGGATTTCCTTATGTAGACTAATTTTATAACAAATGTAATCTCTTACAATGGTTTACAATAATACAAATAAAACCTAACAACAGTTTAACATCAAGCAAGACTAAACCTTTTGAAGAACAATATAATAAACTAACTGTCTCAATATTGGAAAAATATTTCTTTGCAGATGTATTTAGACATTATATGTCTTTGCTTTTACCTGTTTTTTCTGTTTGTCTCTCTCTTGCTTCTTCCTCATCTCCTCTACCTCCACGTCTTCCTGTTTAACAGCGTATTTGTTGATCACGTCCTCAAGGTTACTGAGGGCCGTGTCCCTATTGGAGCGAAGTTTGCGATGCAGTGTTTGGTCAGAAAGAGCAGGGTCCAAAGCTGCGGATAAAAACAGCAGAAAATTTAGCTACTAATTCTCACAAAAGAAAAATCATTTGTATAATTTCATAAATCCAAGATTAAAGATTTGTTTAAAAATCAATAAATACAACCACAGCACAATAGATATCACAAGGAAACGATAAAAGCTAGGAAACAGGAAATAAAGTCCTTTTGGAAGTTGCTTGTCCATCACTGAGACTTATCTTACTGACAAAAGGTAGATCTCTATTTCTCAGGCTTAAACTTTACAAAGCTTAGTAACATCTCAAGCTAAATAAAATAACAAACAATGAAATTACTGGGTTTGTATGTGTCCGTGAGATGAGAGCCAAAGTTGTAAACCATGTCGAGATGACGTCTTTCCTGTAGTTTGTTGCCCGTCTCTCTGAAGGCTTCCTGAGCGATCTGTGTTATCTGTTTGCGTGAGAGCAGGAGATTGTAACGGTCATTGGCTCGCTGAACAATCTTTAAGACATCCGAGTAGTCCGGGGGATTGTGAAGAACATCAGGACTGTTAATGTAGCGTTCGATCTAAACACAAAAGAAAATGATGTATGGTAATGAAAGAGAGTCATGTAAGAAATAGATCTGTTAACTAGTGACAATATGCGATCCACATTTTCAGAAAACATTTGGATTAAGATGACAATAAAAGCAAAACCTTTTTGTTGATCTCAGGGTAGCGTGTTCCACTGTAATGAATCCTTTGCTCGATCACTCGACCCGTAAATGTGCTACAGCCCTTCAGCTCACACAGTTTCTCATAGATCTTCATCATCTGAAGAAAAAACAAAACGGTCAGGTGTTACAGTTTACACATTAGAATCAAATAGCGGACTACAGCAAACCGGTTAGATTTGTTTATTTAGGTGCTTTTGATAAAACCTTAAATTTCTTTTTTAAAGTTGCATGTAATCCAGAAGAGATGAGACATGAATGGACCGCCTTACCTTGCGTTTGAGCTTGTGTTCTTGAATATAGCTGGAGTCCTCCTTCTCTAGCTCCTCCACACTCAGCTCTCTCTCTTGAAGCCGTTTGATCTCCTCATTGTAAACCTTAAGGAGGTTTTCCAAGTATGCTATCTGAAAGAACATAATGGAAATAAATATGAGAGAAGCTTCAGATAATGAGATAAATTCTGTTACAGCCATAAATAAATGGTCAGACAACTGAAATTGAGTTCCAATAGATGTGCTAAGTACCTGTCTCCTTGAAGCCTTTTTAGTTTTTTTCTCATCCTCCTGTGTTTCTTTCTCTTCCTCTTTCAACTGTACCTCCTGTTTTACATTCTCTCCATTACTCTTTTCCTCTGTTTTCCCTTCAGAAGGAAGAGGCTGTATGGAGGTCCTTTTCTTAGCGCTGTGTTGCTTAAGAACCGTGCAGAGTTCATTAATGAAGACGAAGGTTTTGCCGGCGTTTGCCTGTGCTCGTGTAAGGCAGCGGCCCAGAGTGTTTCGAAACTCCACCGAGGACAAGAAGGTCGGCAGCGCCTTGGAGTATCTGGACTGGAGGAAGGTCACAACCTCTGGGTGATCCACTGCGTGTTTGGTGCAATGTTCTACAAACTGGATGAGGGCGAGCGGGGACAGATCGATGAAGGGGTTGAATAGGTCATTCAATATGAAAGACAGAATACAAGAACACTTATGACATAACATTTCCCCAACTCAAGTGTTACAAAAAGTAGCAAACATACCTCTGCAAATAGTTTTTCATTCTCTACTTGTAGGACGTGCGTCTCTTTCTTCGCAGAGGCAAATGGAGACTGTGTGATGTGAGTTGGCTGTGGCTGCTGTTTGTGCTGAGGTGTTCTGGGCTGGCAGTTCAGAGCTGAAGAACAGGACGCAGACGTGGAAGCTTGTTCATCGTCGTCGTCGTCCAGAATCACAATGCTGTCCATCACTTTTCCGGCCATCCGGAAAGTAGCTGGATGAATTTGCTGGGGAGTAATGAGGGAGGATGTGTCAGACCAGCATATCAACTACACCAATACCTGTAAACACAAGATTATTCTCGTGATTTTGACATATGTACAATGCAGACTATAGGCAAAGAGATGAGAGACCTTTACTATTTTGGTAAGCAGTATATGACATACATTTAGATACGAAAAAAAGTCATTTTCCAAAGCACTATAAAAGCCAAATATCAAAACAAATGAGTTTGTCATGCCATTTGCTGTTTACTGAACCTATTCAGCGCTCCATTAATGTATAATGCCAAATCGCTTTATTTTCTTAGTTAAAATCTCCTACAAGATGCAGTTCTTTACCAAACTGCTATGATGAATTTGTTTTTAGCCTTTTTAAAAAAAAATTAAGATGGATTTATAGCATTTTGGAAAAGACACATGCTTGCTTGCGTGCGCGTGTGTGTGTGCGTGGTTTACAATATTCTATATATTAAAGTTGCGGGAAAAACATGGTATAGAAGAAAAAGATAAGAAAAATAATTATGATGAAACTGAATTCTTTCTGTTCACATACTTTTAACATGAATTGGTCCAAGATTATCCCCTCAAAATAAGAACTCTTGTATGTGCATACCTGCAGAAATAAAACAATAAATATTTCAGTAAGCATTAAAAAATTAAGCAGACATTAATACTACACACATTGACTTATATATTTATTTAAGTAAGCTGTGCTCTAGACAGTAGAGATGCAGCAATATGAACATGTTTGGCGGATAACCGTAACCGATAAATCTTTTATATTTTTAGGCCGATCTTTTCTTTACGAGCATGACTGCAAAAACAAAAGGCAAAAACAACTGATTTTATTCTAAACTTCAGAAAGCTGATCTCTGAACTATAGTTTCTATACATTTATATATTATAACTTTTTTTTACATAAATAAAAATAAATAAAGCAAGTGTCGATAAACCTTTAGTGGCCCGTAGCAAGCATGAGAAGTGGTTCAGCCGGCAGAAATAATACCAAATTTATCCGTTTAAATATATAAACAATTTTATTATTAGACCGATAACGATAATAATAAAAAAATAATATATATATAGTTTTTTTATATATAGTATACAAAATCTATAAGGGGTTTCTGATAAATAACAGACATTTTATATAACATTTTCTAGATTTTAAATATAATTAATTTTGAAAAAACTGAGATTAGATTTGTTTGTAAATTTAATTTAAATCACAAAAACATGAATAACATTAACAATAAACCCTGAAGCTCATTAAATATATGTATGGGTGGCATATCCTGTAACTGATCTACAGTCAGTGGATATTCAGTATATTAATATATAGATTATTTATATTAAGAATCTACACTTAAATAAAACTGTTAATAAATATAAAATAATAATAAAATAATAAAAAATTGTTAATGTTTAAAGACAAAACAAATATCAATAAAAACATCTTCTGTTCCTATAGTGTTTAATGAACCAATTTAAAACTCATAATTATTTATGTTAACATTAAAATATGTTTATTATTATATGTTTATATTATTATAACCGGTATGGCGGGACACACTCATAATCTCAATCATTTCGTCATTTTACAAACATCTTCGGTTTAAATGGCTTTAAAACACAATCATATGTTTGATAACATGTCAGATGTGTGATGTTTTATAATCACATTGGTGTTTAAAGATCTTTAAACAATGGAAAATGAGACAAAAAAAGAAAACAACTTACGCGCTTGGATCCCGAGGTTAGCGCTGCATCCGGGTACGGCTCAACATGAGGCGCGCTGATTCGCTGGCGGCCAGTAATCCGAGCGCTCATTGGCTGAGCTCGTCAGGGTTCTTCTGAGGTTCGTGTGCTACGCAGTTTATGTGGGCGCTTATCAGCGCCGCTCAGTGGTCAGGATGAACTTTACATTACTATTTTATTTCATTTTGGTTTTGTTAAATGTTTGTTTCGTTTCTTGGAAAACAAAACAGAAAATGTTACAAAATATTTTGTTACAAATTATTTTGTTAAAAAAAATTGTGAAAAATTATTTTGTTAGAAAAAAAAATGGGGTGAAAAATTATTTTGTGACTTCTGCAATTGTCTGCCAACATTCTTCCAAATATTTCCTTGTATTTAATCTTACATTTTATACACTGTATAGGTGTATATCAAAATGTTGAGATTTTTTTACATTAAACTCATATTTTTTAAAGAACTGATCAAATTAAGAAAGCAGACATATCCGTGACAATGTCTTATAATTCTAAACAACTTTTATATAAGATTTTAATTAACAAAAAATATTCAACAAGGTCAATCCCATATAACACGTGTAAAATCATCTGCTTAACATCTGAAAGCTGTTGTACATCTATTATAAATCATAAACATCTTACAGACATCTTCTAGACGTCTACGGCGTCTGCTACGTCTCAGAGATGTCTTGCAGATGAAAATGCAGACATTACACAGATGTCTTCACATGTTTGCTATCGGCGATATTAAATATTGAAAACAGCCAGGATTCAAAAGAGAATATTATTGAGAGAATATAAAATAAATGCTGTAATAGTTTTTATTTCCAGCATGAGAAGTGGCTTTAAATTTAGTTAAAGTACATACACACCTACACACATTTATGTTGTTTTTATACATGCAAATAAAAAGTCTTCAAACTGCACCTGATAGGAAAAGTTTTGCATTTAGAATTGTGATATGCATTTTTAATTTCATTTATATAAATAGAGTCACATTTTATCAGAACGATCTTACTTGAATTCAAGTAGTTACAGACAGTTTGACACGTAGAATAAATCCCGGAATTATTTACAGCTCCCGTGTCTTTTTAGATTTAAAGCAGGCTTGACAACTTTTAGGAACATTTTTTGAAAAACAGGAGCTCCAAAGTAACAGCATTTCACTTTCATGTCCGGGTTTATTTCTCCTTCTAGAAAACACAATAAAGGACAGAATAAGACTGATTAGATGTTTAGGGTAGCTAAAAGTTTCTTTAAGTGTATTTGAAGATTGACGGAAGGGTAGATAATATTGATAATGGATTGGTACGTACCTTATCCTTTGATTCAGTGTCACTGGAGTCTACATGAAGCAAAAATAAAATGGTTAAAAATAAAACATAACATTGCTATGTACACATACTATAATAAACAGATGTATGAGATTACACAGTTTTAATGTGTCTTACATGTGAAAAATCTTAATATTGTAGTTGAGGAATGATAGATGTTTTGCTGTGGTAGTAATATGTCATTTTTTTAATAAATTAATAATGTCTTTAATATTATAGAGATCATCCTGAGAAACTCACCAGCAGAACTAAATGTCCAGTAAAGAAACTTGATGACTCCATAAAGCACAAGAGCCACGGCGACCATTGCCATAGAGTCTTCGATAGAGGGAGCGCTCACACCTGATTTTAACACAATAAAATAAATAAAATATAATCTTATTTTAAAATGTTACATAACCCTAAATTTGCTATAAAGTCTGTTAAAAAAACCTTAAAAGAAATTAGAAAACCTTTGATCAAAAGTGTACGAGTAACTTTTTATTCTATATAGAAATAAGCAGGAATAATCTACTTTTAGCACTCACCAATCACATTAAGTGTTGCACTAGCTCTCCTCGTTTCACCCTCATGTTTGGCTACACAGGTGACCTCACCACCACGACCGAGCTTCAGCTTTCCCGGGTCCAGCTCCAGACGGGTACTCTGACTGAATGTGCCATCAGATGCCTGTCTGTGACCCGTCACACTTCCCTGACCCAGAGGCTGTGACTTCCCATCGATCCCGGTGAACTCCCAGCTCAGCTCCAGAGTGTGAGGAGCAAATCCAGACGCTTCACACTGAGCCACGACCACCTGACCAGGGACAAGAAGAGGAAGAGGAGACGGGTAGATGGAGAGAGACGGAGGCTCTGGAAAGACACAGAAACAAAATTATATATAATTTATATTCTATATAACAAATGAAGAATGTTGTGTAAATTTGTATCAACTTACCAACGATCTCCAGGTCCACAGCTACCTGTACCAGCAGGTGTGGAAGGTAAACTGTACAGATGTATGTTCCCGAGTGTCTCACTTGGGCCTCCTCGAAGATCAGAGATGCATTTCCAGTTTTATAGAGAGCTGCGATGTCAATATCAGCTCCGGTCTCTGATGTCTCAGCAAACCGATCGTTCTTCCCATCGTAGGCGATGACCATCCGTCCTTCACCCCGGAACTGATAACGCCACTCGATGGAGAAACCAGAGCCGTGAAGTGGAGACGATGGGTCAACCCAAAACCCACAGTCCAGAAGAACCTGTTCCCCGAGTCTAGACCGGACCACTGGAGTTTTACTGAAGACACTGAGAATCACTACAGAAAAACATAAATACAAAAAGGAAATTAAGGAAAGACATAAATGTGGCCCAACCTTATGCCAACATTAATTCCTGTCCTAATATTTTTGGGGGCAGTCGTGGACTCGTGATCCGAAGGTTGCTGGACTGAGGTGAGTCCCTTGAGCAAGGCACCGTCCCCCCCACTGCTCTGTGTGTGTGTGTGTGTGTGTGTGTGTGTGTGTGTGTGTGTGTTCGTGTGTGTGTGTGTGTGTGTGTGTGTGTGTGTGTGTGTGTGTGTGTGTGTGTGTGTGTGTGTGTGTGTGTGTGAGTGAGTGAGTGTTCGTGCGTGTGTGTGTGTGTGTGTGTGTGTGTGTGTGTGTTCGTGTGTTCGTGTGTGTGTGTGTGTGTGTGTGTGTGTGTGTGTGTGTGTGTGTGTGTGTGTGTGTGTGTGTGTGTGTGTGTGTTCACTTACTGTGTGTGTACACTGGGATGGGTTAAAAGCAGAGCACAAATTCCAAGTATGCCATAGTTGGCCACATGTCACGTCAATTCACTTTCTACAGTGTGTGCCATGACCTTGACTTAATTTGTATGACATTCTTGAATAAGTGTAAAATGTGTATTACGCTTACTGAAGAACATGAATAAATGTAAACAATTTATATACATCCGTACAAACTTTACAAAGGAACTTATTATATGTTTGACCTTTTCTTTGAGTATTTACCATTCGGCTGTTTTGAAGTTGTGGGCGCTCGCATGATATTGGACAACGTCAGCTGCCCATCAAGTCCTTGCGCCGCCACTGAGAACCAATCAGCTTGCAGATAAACGGGACTCTGGGCGGAGTCGGTCAAAGCTGCCGCCCATCTGACCATTGAAGCATGAGGCATGAAGGGGTTTATCTCACATTTGGGTTTATTCACAGAACCTTCGGATGGGTTCAGAGCCGCATGACAAAACGTGCCAGCTGGATCTACAGTTCAACAGAACATAAATGAAACATAATAACTCGTTGACATGATGTTAACACATTCTCATTTGTACAAATAAACGTACACACAGATGAATGCACTCACCGGTTACATAATAAACTCTGGATGGATTGAGATCTGTCGGAGGATGAAGTTCAGATAAACTTTCTTCATTGTAAGCTTCAGTTGTGATGAACATGAGCGATTTCTCTTGATCCATTGGTGCTGTGAAAGCTCCTCTGTGACCCGGCTTCTCCTGAACAAACCAACACTCCAGAACTGGACATCCAGAACCAGAAACTGCACATACATCATAATTGTGTTTGCATAATAACTATTGTAATATAATAATATAATGCACTTTTTATAGTTAAAGCATTCAACACAATAGAAAGTACAATGAACATAAAATACTTACCACTTAAAATCAATGCAAATGCAATGATAGACAACTTATAGATGGTGGAAATTTCAGACATGTTTCCTCTGTTGCTTGATATCATGTCTGCTGGTGTTTGGTGCATTAAACTTCAGATGGATTTCCCCCAAAACATCAAATCTACTTCTCACGTGTTTCACTTTCTGTTTCAAATGTGACGCATGCGCAGAGGACGAAACTCATCACTTTTGTTTTACAAATTCATGGCTTGTAAAGAACATTACAGTCCAACACATTATTAATGTGACATCATGAAAATGTTTCAAACGAAAATGTCTCGAAATGTGAATTCTTTACAGTGCTTTTATTGAACTGTGTGCTGTTTGATTGGTATCCTGTAGGTGGCGCTCACAGTCCACATTAATTCTACATAATCTGTGATTGGCCTGCTGTGTCTGCCAGATTATCACGTGACTTCATGGAATACAGGTCAGACAGGGACACAGGGATGCAGAATCTCTCTCTAGTCTTTATGGCTGATATAGTTGTATACATTGTTTATTTGAATATTAGAATGTTATTATTGTTTATGTATTTTTCTACTATTTAGATTTGATAAACTTGAACACAGTGAAATCACATAAAATAATTGTAATTTCCATATTGGGCGAAATAATTGTGATGATCATTTTTTACCTAATGTTTAAGACCTTGCATCAACAAATTATTATTGTTAAAATGCAAAACTATGAGATAATTTATTAAAGTGAAATAACATTGGCATTAATTCATACGTGTGTTTAATATTATTTAAGCTATTTTAAATTGGAGTTCAGTTACTGCTGTTGAAATACTGTGTGTGAGTGTGAGTGTGAGTGTGTGAGTGTGTGTGTGTGTGTGTGTGTGTGTGTGTGTGTGTGTGTGTGTGTGTGTGTGTGTGTGTGTGTGTGTGTGTGTGTGTGTGTGTGTGTGTGTGTGTGTAATAAAATCACTCATAAACACCTTTTGATGACTGGTGAAGCCTGTGTACAGCTGTGTTGTGTGCAGTTTTATTGGAACATTACTTTTGTGATAAGAGACATCAAACCTTTGGATGAAACTGATCAGTCTCTGTGTTATGACTGACATCCCCAGAGGAAATAGAAGTGATGTGACGTGACATGTGGCCCACACTTGGAATTTGTGCTCTGCTTTTAACCAATCCCAGTGTACACACACACACACACACACACACACACACACACACACACACACACACACACACACACACACACACACACACACACACACACACACACACACACACACACACACACACACACACACACACATTAAGTGAACACACACACACATTAAGTGAACACAAACACAGTAAGTGAACACACAAACACACATTAAGTGAACACACACACACACACACACACACACACACACACATTAAGTGAACACACAGACAGTAAGTAAACACACACACACACACACACACACACACACACACACACACACACACACACATTAAGTGAACACACAGACAGTAAGTGAACACACAGACACACACATTAAGTGAACACACAGACAGTAAGTGAACACACAAACACACACATTAAGTGAACACACACACATTAAGTTAACACACAGACAGTACGTGAACACACAAACACACACATTAAGTGAACACACACACACACATTAAGTGAACACACAGACAGTAAGTGAACACACAAACACACACATTAAGTGAACACACACACATTAAGTGAACACACAGACAGTAAGTGAACACACAAACACACACATTAAGTGAACACACACACATTAAGTGAACACACAGACAGTAAGTGAACACACAAACACACACATTAAGTGAACACACAGACAGTAAGTGAACACACAAACACACACATTAAGTGAACACACACACATTAAGTGAACACACAGACAGTAAGTGAACACACAAACACACACATTAAGTGAACACACACACATTAAGTGAACACACAGACAGTAAGTGAACACACAAACACACACATTAAGTGAACACACAGACAGTAAGTGAACACACAAACACACACATTAAGTGAACACACAGACAGTAAGTTGGAGGAATGGGCCTTGCTCAAGGGACTCACCTCAGTGGTGGAATCTCCTCTTTTACTGAGTATTGAACCAACGACGTTGGGATCCCGAGTCTAACAATCATTCCACCAGACCAAGACTGCCCCACAACAAATGTCTAGAAAGCTAGATATTGCACCTCACAGCATACAATCTTCTTTAGTCTGACACCCAAACATGCAGATTCCTTTTACTGCTTCTGCTTACTGTATATGATTGAAATAACTATGATGTTTCTTGAACTAGATTCAATGTGTCAGCCACTTCCAGCACTTGGGAAATGTAATCAGTGTTGTCAGATACCTGGTTCGGCATTGTCTGAAGGCAAAAGCTACTCATTTTTCCTCTGAAAATGTCTTTGGATCGACCACGAGGTGTTTTGTACTTCCATGATGATATCTGGCGTTTTCGGACGCTGAAGATGTTTCTTTCTACATCTTTTGTTGCTAGTTAGTTTACTTCCTAAATCTTTATTTAGATGAGTTTTTGGTTTGGTTTTGTTCTTTGATTTAAGCACCACTCGTTTGCTCCTTCCTCTCTCCCAGTTTGTTTGTTGATATTTTTCTTTATCCTGTTTAATTGTATATTTTGTAAATATTCTTTATTTTCACTACTTTATTACTTTTCACTTTATTGTAAAACACAAATTAAACCTTTTTCAATTGAAGTCGTTGGTCTTGGGTCATCCTTTTGCAGTCTCCCCTACTGTCTGAAATGCACACACGCTCATCCTGTGTTATGTCTGATTATAGGCTAGACAATTTAACATCTAATTAACGAGGGATGTAACATATTTGGGGGCTCGTCCGGGATTGTTATCTCTTTCCTTTCGTTTGAGATGCAATCTTAATGTTCTATATTGATCACAATAGTGTCCCGGTTCATCAGGGTGTGTGTTGTTTCTGTATAGTGTGGGGACACTACAATTAACAGTAGTTTGTGTATTGTGAAGTAAGTATCGTGGAAAAGTACAGAAGCGTATTGCATTCACTTGAGAAAAAAAAAATTGCTCTGTTTTTTGTATTAACGACTTAATTATCTCATAATTACTAATAACAATACCATTTATATAACTTAAAGACAGTATCTCCCAATGCCTCAAACCCAGAGTAAAATAAAACTGGATTAAACTTCAAAGGTGGGACATGTTTCCTTACATACAATCCATATAAAAAAGAGATGCTAGTAGGATTTTGAGGTATCTCATTAAATCAGAAAATATTCTAATAAATAAATTTAAAAAAATGAATCTCGTAATTCTGAGATAATTAAGTCGTTAATTCAGAAAAACAGAGCAAAATATATTTTTCCATGAAAAATTATCTCGTAATTCTGAGATAATTAAGTCGTTAATACAGAAAAACAGAGCAAAATTTGTTTCTCAAGTGAATGCAATACGCTTTCGTAGAAAAGGAAATAATGAATACTTTTGATCTGCAATCATTTATTGCTAACCCAACTTGGGACATTTTTGAGCGTTGTAAGAAAGACGAGTTGTTGCAAATCGCTGACCACTATCGTATTCCTGTGGAGAGGCAAGCATTAAAGCAGGTTAAGAGTGAGATTTTGAAACATTTGGTCGAACTAGAAGTGTTTTTATCTCCAGATGCGGACAGTGAGAGGCTGGCATGTCGGCTGGGGAAAGGCGCCTGCCTAGTGTGGGGCATGGTGAAGTGGCAACAGGTGAGAAGGCTGAGGTGGAGGTGGAGGCTGTGGAAAATGATACAATCTTATGTTGCATTAAACAGCTTTTATGATATTATGTTTTATTAACCAATGCTGTATTAATCATCTTTCTAATACAATATTATGCTCTTATGTTTTATTAATTGATGTTTTATTAACCATTCACTAGCAATAAGTGCATTAAAATATAACCATATGTCTCCTGCTAGGAATTTCTCAAAACTGTGTGCAAATAAGGATGTGCTACAACAGGAATGTGTGTGTGAGTGTAAACGGGAAGAAAGCTAAGGCCTGTAATGTCTCAAGCTGACCTTAAGCTGACCATAAGTTGACCTTAAGAACTAAACAACAAGATTTAAGATGCACCTATACTGAGGGTGTACTGATCGGAGACATACACACACATTCCATACCATATAAGACAAAAAAAACATGATGATATATTGTTTCTGGGAAAACAGAGAAACTTAGTTGTTTTGCAGAAACTAAAGGGGAAGTCTGCCGTTGACCAAAGGAGACAAAGGACTGATCAGCCATTGGTGGAAACCAGGGAAAACCTCCAACCACTCAGAAGATAGAACGACGATACATACTATAAAATATTGTGTGATTTTTGTGTTAAGAAGTCGGAGTTGTTGTTGGTCAGTGGGGAAGTTGTGGGCTGACAACCCAGAGCTGTATTTATTTTGATATCTGATTAATAAACCTCATTATTATTAGAGATTGTCTCTCTCCAATTTTTGAACACGAAGGACCCTTGAAAAGTCCAACAAGGCCGAGCCCAAGGCAGTCTTACCGCCCTACTACCCACTGTCTCCGTTTTCCGTGGAGTCTGGGGGTGACGCGCGACTTATGCTGCGTTCACACCAGACGCGAATAGCGCGTCAGGCGCGAGTGATTTACATGTTAAGTCAATGCAGAGACGCGAATAGGCGCGAGGAGATTTCCTGCGGCGCGAATGGTGCGTTTCGCGCGAATCGCGCGTTGGACGCGAAATCGCGTGAGTTGAAAAAATTGAACTTTGGCGAAATTTCGCGCCGCGTTAACCAATCAAAAGCTTTCTTTATCTCAAACAAACATGGAGGATAAAATCATCAGGGCTTTATGTGGAAACACAGAGCTTTATAAATCCACATTATACTTTTATTATACTTTAAAAAAGACATAATGCTGCGTTCACACCAGACGCGAATTTTCGCGTGTTGACGCGCCCAACGCGTGTGGTTTGCCGCGTGTACATTTAAAATCATTCGCGTGTACAATTTGCAACATTCGCGTCTGACGCGCCATTCACGCAGGGGGAGGGGCTTCTGTCAGGGGGAGGGGCTTCTGTCAGGGGGGAGGGGCTTCTGTCAGGGGAACTCATCCATTTATCAGAGGAAAAGTCATTTTATTGTAAAATAAAGTGATTAAACTTCATGTGATGGCTTTAGTTATAGTCTCAATATGTGTATAAAGCTCAAATTGAGTAAAAAAATATTTTTTTCTTCACAAAATTTCTTCCAGTAAATATCACTTTTATTCCTGTCTATGTTAAAGTATAATAAAAGTATAATAAAAGTAATAAAAGTATAATGTGGATTTATAAAGCTCTGTGTTTCCACATAAAGCCCTGATGATTTTATCCTCCATGTTTGTTTGAGATAAAGAAAGCTTTTGATTGGTTAACGCGGCGCGAAATTTCGGCAAAGTTCAATTTTTTCAACTCACGCGATTTCGCGTCATTCGCGCCGCAGGAAATCTCCTCGCGCCTATTCGCGTCTCTGCATTGACTTAACATGTAAATCACTCGCGCCTGACGCGCTATTCGCGTCTGATGTGAACGCAGCATTAGCCCTGTTGTTAATTCGGCAAACTCTGTGAGTGATGATTTGTAAACCTGTACAAATCTTTTAAAAACAAAACAATACCCGTTTCCTTTAATGTGTCAAATTTTAAAGATTTAAAAAATATAAAATAAGGGCATGTTATACTATTATTTTTATATCCTACAGATCTCTTTACACAATCTCCTTAATGTAACATGTTGACCTGTGATTATTGATCCTGTAGGGTGCCTGAAATTATCTGTTAAATAAAGAAACTGCATAAACTTTAGTTAGTACTTTATATCAAAGACAGAATTTACACTACTATACCATGATGACATTTAAGATATTCTTAAACCACATTCCTCAATGCCAGATTATTTAATCAAACCTTTAAATTAAACCCTAGGTCAAAGGTCAGCAACTCCTATTATGTACGTCCCAATTATGATTTTAAAACTGAAATTGTTTTCTATATTTGAATATTAAACATTGCACTGTTCTACACAAAGCGATTAATTACTGTTAATAAAAACCAAAACCACTTAGTTCTTATCAAACCACCAGTTCCCTTTCTGTCGGTCTCTCGACGTTGTGTCGAGGACGACAGTATGGGGTTCGCTCTTGAGAACCAATCAACTCTGACTATATTTAAAAAGGCCAATGGGAATTGGCGAATGAAATTTGCATGCCGGGCCCCGCCCCGGACATCCGGGTATAAAAGGGGAGCCGGCGTGCTCATTCATTACCTTTTGTTCTTCGGAACCTGCGGATGACTTCCAGTCTGATGCTGAAATCGACTTCTGGCGATCTTCCTGCTGGTGTGACGACGCGATTGCAGTGGACTGTCCCTCTTCAAGCGGCTCCCCTGTGCGTTTCGGCAGAAGGCAGAGAGTGTCTAGAATTCTTCTTTTTTCTTAATAAAAGAGCAATTTCTAAGCAGCGTGTTGCCTCATGGCTCACAGCTGCTCCCTGGGTTGCGGCGGATTCGTCCTAGACGGGGACACCCATAGCGCTTGCATCTCGTGTTTGGGTCTCCAACACGCTGAAGCGGCGTTCATGGGACCGACCTGCCCGCACTGCGAGCAGATGTCGATGAAGACGTTGCGGTCACGGGTGGCTTCTTTCCCAGGAAAGCGAGCCACCACTTCGTCAGCTCCCTTTGGTTCGTTGACTGCGGCTACGGCACGGTCAACAGCCTCAGCGAGCGGCGTTGGTGATTATGAGGGTTCTATGGATGTCACCCCGTCAGCCTCCGGCTCGCGGAACTTCCATACCTCTGCACGCTCGTCAACCCCGTCGGCAAGAGGTGGTACGCCGTCTCTTGCTTCCCTACGGGATGAGGACGAATTGTCGGTTGCGGCATCGGAGGGCGCCCTGCTGGATTCGGATCCGGATGACGTCCTAGAGCTTCCGTCTCTGACGGGTAAGCCTCAGGACGATCCGGATCCGGAGATGGCGGCCATGCTTTCCCGGGCCGCCGCGAGCATTGGGCTTCAGTGCACGGCCCCGCCGTCACCCCAACGCTCGCGGCTGGATGCATGGTACCTGGGGTCCGAACAGGGCTCAAAGCCACGTTCGGCGCCAGTGCCATTCTTCCCGGAAGTGCACGAGGAGATCACGAAGTCGTGGAATGCGCCGTTCTCGGCGCGTACACGGCAGACGGTTTCCTCTGCCCTCACTTCCCTCGATGGGGGAGCAGTCAGGGGCTATGTTGACATACCCCAGGTGGAGCGGGCTGTTGCGGTACATCTGTGCCCTCAGGCCGCGTCCACTTGGAGAGGTCGACCACGGCTCCCATCCAGGGCGTGTAAGTTTTCTTCGACTCTCGGGTCAAGAGCTTACACTGCCGCTGGAGAGGCTGCTTCCTCGCTCCATGCCATGGCTATCCTGCAGGTCCACCAGGCCAAGGCACTCAAGGAGCTGGACGAGGGAAGTTCCGACCCCGCAGTTCTGCAGGAGCTGCGCACTGCGACTGACCTGGCCCTTCGGGCCACTAAGGTTACGGCGCATGCCCTGGGTCGGACGATGTCCACTTTGGTGGTCCAGGAGAGACATCTCTGGCTCAACCTTGCGCAAATGCGGGAGGTCGAGAAGGTTCGCTTTCTCGATGCCCCCATTGCGCAAGGTGGGCTGTTTGGAGACACGGTGGAGGACTTCTCGCAGCAGTTCTCCGCTGTGCAGAGGCAGACGGAGGCTATCAAGCATATCCTCCCACGTCGCAGCCGGGCAGCCTCTGGGCCGCCCAGGCTCCGTGCTCAGTCTGCCCCCAGACAGCCTCGCCCCTCCCAACCGACCCCTCCGGTTGTATCTCTCCCTCAGGCGGCGACCCGGAGAACGGCGAATCGGAGGAGAGCGACGCCCCCCCGTCAGCACCCACCTCGTAGGAAGCGTGGGAAGCGATCATGACGGGAGGCACCCAGCGGAGGAAACACCATCACGCCCGGTCCTGGGGATACCATCTCCAAAGTGGCCGGAGCGGGACGTTCCTGCCACGTCCCAACTCGTGCCGGGCCCTTTTCAGGGCCTGGTGCCCACCCTCTCACAAAAAGAGCAGTTTCCTCCCCTGGGTTTATAACACAACCGTTGACACACTCCAAGCGACGGTGCACGGTTACAAGACGTTGCGTCAGTCCGACTCGACGTTGCGTCAATCTGACTCAGCGTGGTGTTGAGACTCGACGTTGCGTGACAGCAGCGGCGCCGCAACTAGACACACTCTCGGTCGGACGGTGTGCTAGTCGGCGGCTCCCAAGAGCAGGTAAGTACTCGGGACAGCAAACTTCCAGGGCTTCCGCCCTAAGACGAAGTAGCCGTCCTGAGAGCCACAGAACCCCCCTCCAGGGGAATGGTGAGGGAGATCGTTCCTCTCGTTTCGCTTTCCCGACTACCGTAGGCATGGATTATGCTCGGACCGGGGCGATAACCAGACAGAACGATCCGTCTCGGCTATGCGATCCAGTTCGCGCAACAACCTCCCAAGTTTCGGGGAATCCTCTTCACCTCGCTACGAGGGAAAGATTCCACCGTCCTTCGGTTAGAGGTCGCGACTCTTTTGGCAAAAGAAGCGATCGGCCCCGTACCCATAGCCGAGATGTTGCCGGGCTCCCACAGCCCGCACTTCATCATCCCCGTGAGAGGTGGAGGGCGGCGCCTAATTCTGGACTTGCGTTTACTGACCCAGCGTCTTCAGAGACTGCCGGTCAGAATGCTAGCACAGAAGCGCATCCTCGAAGCTGTCAGATACGAGGAATGGTTCGTGGCAACCGACCTGAAGGACACGTACTCCCACGTCTCGCTACTTCCTCGGCACAGACCGTACTTACGGTGAGCCCTCGAAGAGCGGGCGTACCAGTATGGGGTCCTGTCCCTCGGACTGTCCCTACATTCCCGCGACTTCACGGAAGTCGCGGAAGCTGCGCTTGCCCCCCTGAGAGGATGGAGCTTGCATGTACGGAACTATCTCAGCGGTTGGTCTATCTAGGCTCACTTGCGAGATCTAGTGCGTACTCACAGGGACCCGGTGCCTCAGCACCCAAGCCGAGTGGGTTTAAAGGTCAACCGAGAAAAGAGCATCTCTCTTCTTGGGATGGGACGAGACTCTGTCACCATGTCTGCACGACTCACGGTAGTACGTGCCCAAGCCTTACTGCTATGTCTGAACAAACTCAGGCGTCCAGTGGTCGCCCTGGGGAACTCCCAGAGGCTCCTGGGGCATACGGCATCCTCAACCAGGGTCCGCCCGCTTGGGTTGATGCACATGCGACCACGCAGGCAGTGGCTTCAGAGTCGCGTCCCGAGGAGTGCGTGGCACACGGACACCAGGCGGATTGCCATTACGCCTCAGTGTCGGAGCACCCTAGCCCCGTGGTCTTTCAGGACCCTTTTACGAGTGGTAAGATCCCTCGACCAGGTTCCGAGGCGCGTTGTGGTGACAACCGACGCCTCCCTGTTGGGTTAGGGAGCAGTGTGCAACGGGCATACAGTTTCGGGTCGATGGACGGGTCCCCGATTGTACCGACACATCAGTGGTCTGGAGTTGGTAGCGGTCAGGCTCGCCCTCAGGAGGTCTCTACCTCTGATGGGAGACAAGCATGTGGTCCGCTTCGACAACGCGGCAGCAGTAGCATATACTTACTGCCTAGGTGCGGTATGCTCGCGCCGAATGTCCCAACTTGCCCAACGCCCCCTCCTGTGGAGTTAGCAGTGAGTAGGACCCCTGCGCGCCATATTTATCCAGGGCTATCTGACCCAGAGAGCCAATGTGCTCTCTCATCAGAAGCTGCCCCAAGAGGAATGGCGACTCCACTCCGGGATGATCCGGCTGGTGTGGGAACAGTCCGACCAGGCACAGGTGGTCCTGATTGCTTCGTCGGACAACACCCATCGCCGTCTGAAGTATCCTTTGACCGAGGGCTTCCTCGACGAGGATGCTCCGGCGTACAGCTGGCCCCGGGTCAAGTGGAAGCACTACTTCCCCCCAGTGAGCTTTCTTGCACCGGTCCCGTGCAAGGGCAGGGACGAGGATCGCCAGGTCCTGTTAATTGCGCCACGTCGGCCCAACCAGGCCTGGTTTGCAGAGCTAGTACCTCTAGCGATAGATCCCCCCTGACCAATTCCCCTGCAGGAGATCCGTCTGTCTCAGGGGAAGGGTACGGTGTGGCACCCACGACCGGACCTCTGCAATCTGCATGTCTGGTCCCTGGACGGGATGAGGAGATCCTGAACGAGTTACCCCCGGCGGTGGCGGGGACGATCGTCCAGGCTAGAGCACCTGCCACGAGGCGCTTGTACGCCGCAAAGTGGCACATCTTCTCGTCCTGGTGCGCCTTACAAGGTGAGGAGCCCGGAGTATGTGCGATCAGGACAGTGCTGTCGTTTCTCCAGGAGAAACTCGAGAGCAATTTCTCACCATCCACGCTCAGGGTCTATGTCGCCGCGATAGCCGCGCACCATGAGCTCGTGGAAGGTGAGTCCCTCGGACGGCATAGCCTGGTCACTAGGTTCCTGAGAGGAGCGAGGCGGGTTAATCCCCCGCGTCCCCCCTCCATACCCTCTTGGGATCTCGATGTGGTCCTAGCGGGCCTTTCCGAGTCTCCCTTCGAGCCTCTAGTTGAGGCTGACTTACATCGGCTTACGATGAAGACAGCACTCCTAGTAGCGCTTGCTTCTATCAAGAGGGTAGGGGACCTACAGGCACTCTCCACGTCCAACGAGTGCCTACAGTTCGGACCGAACCACTCTCACGTCATCCTGAGACCCCGGCCCGGCTACGTGCCCAAAGTTCCTACCACACCTTTTCGGGACCAGGTAGTGAACTTGCAGGCGCTCCCCACAGCGGAGGAAGACCCAACCCCGTCCGTGTTGTGTCCGGTACGAGCATTAAGACTCTACCTAAACCGCACGCAGAGCTTCAGGCGCTCTGAGCAGCTGTTTGTTTGTTATGGAGGTCAGCAAAGAGGGAGGGCTGTCTCCAAACAGAGACTGGCACACTGGATCGTGGATGCCATTTCCATGGCTTACCGATGCCAGAACCTACCCTGCCCACTTGCAGTGAGAGCTCACTCTACCAGAGGCGTAGCCTCCTCGTGGGCAGTGGCTCAGGGAGCCTCTCTGGCAGACATCTGCACAGCTGCAGGTTGGGCTACGCCCAACACCTTTGCGAGGTTCTACAACCTCAGGGTGGAACCGGTATCAGCTCGGGTCCTACGCAGATAGAGCTAACGGCCGACCGGGCGTACGCCTGCGAAAGGCCTTCTTCCCTTTTTAGGTAAGTGCCGTGCCTATTCGGCCTCTCTGCTTCCCTGGCAGGAAGTACAGGTCACCTATCCATCATTTAGCACCTTACGGTCACGGGCTGGGCGGAGCGGCCCTGTTGACTAGGCTGGAACATCGGTGCTGTTGTCCCTCTAGGTAAACCCCTTTTTCCAGCTGGTGCTCCGTACGTAGTGGCTCCCCCATCAGGGGTGGCCCCGGCCGACGTAATTCCTTCACCAAGATTCTCCTACTCAGGCGAATGCGTGACCTCCTCTCACGTGGTGCTACCCACAAGGGTAAGCAATGCACACTATACCTCCATGAGTCATCTTCCCTTTTCAGGTGAGACCATTGGCATATTTCCACATATTAACCTCCCTACGGCAGGATGTGGCCTCCGTAACGCACTCCCTCCTTGAAGGGGCCGCGTTTCCCGGTGCAGTTAGCGGTCGGGCGGCTATCTCGCTGCGGTGATAGAAGGCCAGCGCCCCAAAGAGACCGGTGGTAAAGTACCTCTTATCTTTTCTCAAAGCTCTGGACGTCTTACCATTTCTCCACTGGTAGGTTACGCTCTCGTGTAGAAGCTCACACCTATGACGCACTAGAGTCGGTCAAGGTAGCTCCGCTGGAGATCGTGACACGGCACGGCGCTGTGGCGTGATTATATAGGAACCCCATACTGTCGTCCTCGACACAACGTCGAGAGACCGACAGAAAGGGAACGTCTGGGTTACTTGCGTAACCCCGGTTCCCTGATGGAGGGAACGAGACGTTGTGTCCTTCATGCCACACCGCTGTGCCGCCCGCTGCAACGGTCGTGGGTCATCCTCACGTTCCTCAGCACAAAGGTAATGAATGAGCACGCCGGCTCCCCTTTTATACCCGGATGTCCGGGGCGGGGCCCGGCATGCAAATTTCATTCGCCAATTCCCATTGGCCTTTTTAAATATAGTCAGAGTTGATTGGTTCTCAAGAGCGAACCCCATACTGTCGTCCTCGACACAACGTCTCGTTCCCTCCATCAGGGAACCGGGGTTACGCAAGTAACCCAGACGTTATCAGTAGTGTATCTCAATAATTTAACTTAAATAAATGCTTTTTTAAAGGGATTCTTATATATTAGGTAACACTCGATTGTTTTGAAGTTATGATTGGGTAAAATAGAGAAAATTGATTAGTTGTTGTATATTAATAGAATTCACATTTACAAAGCTAAACTACATTACCTTGTATTGTCATCAGGAGATTCAAAGAAAACATCCCATATTCATTTTACTAGCAGAACAGATTCCATAAAACAAATAATCCAATAATCAAACTCACACAATCTAAACTATAGTTTAACATTTACATGCTTTCATCTTAAGTCATTTACAAATGAGAGAGCATTACACATTTAGATCTATTTTAACAGGAAATAATTAAAAACAGCCCATGTTACAAAAAAAACTTTGATTAATGATGGGGGGGAAATGATAGAAACACAATAATTAAAAAAAAACTATAATGAAATAATTCATTTTTTACTTTAGGATAATAAATAAATAGAGTCATTGTTATATGGTTCATATTTTAAATGCACTGTGATAAATCAAATAGCCTGGCACAAATCTTTCTTAGTGACGTGTGATGGGGTCACATCTCAACAATTCCTATTAGCTGGATTTGTGTGTTTACAGGATTGTGTACAGTAGAGGGAATTCTGAGCACAAGAGAAATGCCCCTTCAAGTGTGGTTGGACGCTTGAATATGGAAACCCAAATGGGTCAGAATATGCGAGAAGTAAGGCTCGTGCTGTGAAGTGTATTATTTACATTGTTATACACATACATTAAAACATCACCTTCTAATTTATTAATATTTCTTGATATATTTTATTTGTAATTTTGTTAACACAAAACATCACAGTTTTTAACAGTTGTTCATATAATGCATTTAATACAATCTGGCAACAGGTCAACATTAGACAAACATATTGGTCGGATTATTCATAGAAGAGATACTTTGGGCCATGCAGATAACCGGATTTTTCCGGGAGAAATAACAAACCGGGATGTATGATATATAAGAAATGTAAGCATAGAGGCCTTAAGACCTTAATGTTACCTTATAAAAACTAATCATCATCAAAATCATTTGCATCACACTAAATAAGAAAGTTTTGAGGGATAAGCTAATAAGGGCCAATGAGTGTCATGATTCTGCCTATCTTGGTCATGTTTTTCCTGGTTTTGGCAGAGTCATGGCAGACCTGTGTTGTGTGAGTGTCACATGGTATTGTTTTCTTACATGCCATGTGCTCTCTTGTCTCGTCTCTTGACCCCGCCCCCTTGGTATCCCGTCTAGCTTCCCATCATTGTTTCATTCCCCACACCTGCCTCATGTCGTTATCCCTTGTTATGTTTCCCTATATAAAGCCCTTGTGTTTTCTGTCCTGTGTCGCTGCATTACGTTTGTTACTCGTGTTACTCGTGTTCGTGATCTGGTCCTTGATTCCCTGTTCGTGTACGGTGTTGTTCGTGTTTCATGTTCCTTGTTCCTGTTTGGATTGTCCCTGTTTTACCTTGTTTTAGTTTTTGAAAATACTACCTTGTTTTGTGCCCCATTGTGGGAAGTCTTTTGTTTGACCCTTTTGTAGTGTGTTAGTGTTACTGTTTTCCCCATCGTGGGTTTTTGTTTTGTATTTTTATTAAAGTCCTGTTATTTCATTGTATCACGCCTGCAATTGGGTTCTCTCTCCTTTCACCCCATCCCATCCTGACAGAATGCAGCGACCACAACTGAACCCAGCAGGCGAACAAACATGGCTGCGTAATGCGGAGTCCCGCTTACTGTTCGGGTTTCGCCAGGGAGACAGAGGGATCCGGGCCTTCGCCCAGGCCTTCCAGACGGTGGCGGCGGAGACCGAGTTTGGGGAGAGGGAGAAGGCGGTGATATTTAACAGCTGCCTGACCAAGCCCCTCAAGCCCAGGGAGATGACAATGCTGAGTCCCCTCCCTTTCTCAGACGTGGCCAGGTACGTGATCAACCGGGATGATCCGTGGCCAGCAGCTCCAACCTGGGGTTCCAGCCCGCTGGCCACGGTCCCGGAGGATTGCGTCCTGGCCACGGCCACATTGGGGGACTCAGCTCCTCCCAGCTCCAGCGCCGCCAGCTCCCTACTCCCCGTTCCCAGTCCAGCCGGTCCCCCTGTCACCGTCCGAGGGAGAAGAGCCAGGAGGAAGTCCTGGGACTCCCCATCGGATTCCTCGGGTCCAGAGATGGTCCCGCCCCCTCCCGCAACATCTACTCTCACCCGTCGCTCAAAGAAGAAGAAGCGGCGGGTCCAGGTTGCAGTGCCGGTCCCGGATGCAAGTCCTGTCCCGAATCCAAGTCCTGTCCCGACGTCGGATCCAAGTCCTGTCCCGAATCCAAGTCCTGTCCCGACGTCGGATCCAAGTCCTGTCCCGAATCCAAGTCCTGTCCCGACGTCGGATCCAAGTCCTGTCCCGAATCCAAGTCCTGTCCCGACGTCGGATCCAAGTCCTGTCCCGACGTCGGATCCAAGTCCTGTCCCGACGTCGGATCGATCAAGTCCTGTCCCGACGTCGGATCCAAGTCCTGTCCCGACGTCGGATCCAAGTCCTGTCCCGACGTCGGATCCAAGTCCTGTCCCGACGTCGGATCCAAGTCCTGTCCCGACGTCGGATCCAAGTCCTGTCCCGGATCCAAGTCCTGTCCCGGATCCAAGTCCTGTCCCGGATCCAAGTCCTGTCCCGGATCCAAGTCCTGTCCCGGATCCAAGTCCTGTCCCGGATCCAAGTCCTGCTTCAACGCCGTTACAGCCGGCTTTCCACGCGGCTCCTGCGCCGTTACAGCCGGCTTTCCACGCGGCTCCTGCGCCGTTACAGCCGGCTTTCCACGCGGCTCCTGCGCCGTTACAGCTGGCTTTCCACGCGGCTCCTGCGCCGTTACAGCCGGCTTTCCACGCGGCTCCTGCGCCGTTACAGCCGGCTTTCCACGCGGCTCCTGCGCCGTTACAGCCGGCTTTCCACGCGGCTCCTGCGCCGTTACAGCCGGCTTTCCACGCGGCTCCTGCGCCGGTACAGCCGGCTTTCCACGCGGCTCCTGCGCCGGTACAGCCGGCATTCTCTGCCGCTTCAGCGCCCTCGGGGGCATCAGTGCGGGCAAGAACTCGGGTGCCCAAACCCAGCCCTAAGCCCGCACGGACTCAAGCCCCTAGGACTCCCCCTGTCACACCCTTGTCTCGTCCCCCTCAGTTTGGACATTTTGTTCCCCCCCCTCCCATCCCGTCTATGTTATTTTTATTATGTCACCCCAACCCTTTTATTGTAATGTCTGTTGTACCTATGATTTGTTCTGTTATGTGTGTGTGGTTAATGTCTTTGTCCATGTCATTGTCTGCTGTGTCCCCTAATATATGTTCCCCTTAGGGTCGCCAGGTGGTGCTCCCTAAGGGTGGGTATTGTCATGATCTGGTTCTTCTTGTGAAATATCCTGTAGTCTTGTGGACCGGATCATGACAATACCATGTCCGTGTGTTTTGTTTTGTCTGTATGCCCTTTGTTTGTGTTTTTCTTGTAATGTGTTCTGGTCTTGTCATGGTCTTTGTCTGTTGTGTCCCCTTCAGGGTTGCTATGTGTTCCCTGGGGGGGGGGGTGCTGTCATGATCTGGTCCTTCTTGTCATGTATTCTCTAGTTTGGTGGACCAGGTCGTGACAGCACCAGGTCCGTGTGCTGGTTGTGTTTATGTCCTGTTCTGTTTGTCGGCTCCCTTGAGGAACGCCAGGATGTCGTTCCTTAAGGGGGGGGTTCTGTCATGATTCTGCCTATCTTGGTCATGTTTTTCCTGGTTTTGGCAGAGTCATGGCAGACCTGTGTTGTGTGAGTGTCACATGGTATTGTTTTCTTACATGCCATGTGCTCTCTTGTCTCGTCTCTTGACCCCGCCCCCTTGGTATCCCGTCTAGCTTCCCATCATTGTTTCATTCCCCACACCTGCCTCATGTCGTTATCCCTTGTTATGTTTCCCTATATAAAGCCCTTGTGTTTTCTGTCCTGTGTCGCTGCATTACGTTTGTTACTCGTGTTACTCGTGTTCGTGATCTGGTCCTTGATTCCCTGTTCGTGTACGGTGTTGTTCGTGTTTCATGTTCCTTGTTCCTGTTTGGATTGTCCCTGTTTTACCTTGTTTTAGTTTTTGAAAATACTACCTTGTTTTGTGCCCCATTGTGGGAAGTCTTTTGTTTGACCCTTTTGTAGTGTGTTAGTGTTACTGTTTTCCCCATCGTGGGTTTTTGTTTTGTATTTTTATTAAAGTCCTGTTATTTCATTGTATCACGCCTGCAATTGGGTTCTCTCTCCTTTCACCCCATCCCATCCTGACAATGAGAGACTATTATTAATCATTCTAATTGTTTATTAAACAATTCTTTCTTTTCATTAATTAATGTTTATCGTTTTTATTAAACATATTATTAATGCTTATATTTTTGCATGTAAAACTCACAATATTGTGTCCAAAACCTCTTAATATTCAAGAAGGCAATATAGAAAATTTGAAATAAATGTAATATTATTATAGATTACAAAAGAGATTTATAATTAAACACATCCAAAGGTCACTATATTATTCCTACACAGATTATAAATATATTTTGTAATATATATCTAGACTTACCATGGCATTTATTATTTAACTGTTATTATAATTTCCGTTTTTTTGTTTTGTGTTATAACAATATTCAATATATATATATATATATATATATATATTTTAGACTAAAACAGTTTGGTTATCAGCATTCTTCAAAGTATCTTCCTATGTTTCTAAAACGCAATAAAGACATAAGGTTTGAAACAATATTGAGTTGAATAAGTGTAAATAAACAGAATTTCTATTTTTGTGAGACTATGGCCAACTATTTATTCAATTAAAATGATAGCTCAAATTATAATATAATAATAAAATAAAAATATTACTTTCTTATTCATTTAACTGTTGAATAAAATAATTTCTACATTTTCACTCATTTACGTATTCTGACCCATTTGGCGTTCCATATGCCTGACGCTCTAGAAGTGAACAACGGGATGACAGAAAGATCTGGTGTCGATAATTCACTTATACTTTATTTTAAACTTTATTTCTTAAACATCTGTGAGCTGAAGAGACGACAATGCGTAGCGCTGTAGCGCTTTTACTCGTCGGAGTTCATCTCGTTTATTCTGGTAAGTCTATAAACTCATCAAACTTCATTTCTGCTGTCAAAGTTGTTTTATTTAAATAAAAAGAGCAAGACAAGTTTAAAGTTATATAGTTATTTCACTAAATATTTAGTTTGTTTTAAACTATTGTTTAACATATCTACAGTATGTTAATGTACTGTGTCATATATAGTTTCATTTCTGATCTGGGGTCAGTTCTTCTACCCAGAGACTAATGACGAAACACAGTACACAGTTATAAAGTTATACAAGCTATATATAAAAAAATTGTAAATAAAAAACTCATATACGGCTGTATAGAAAGATCTACATTATTCATGTGTTGAAAAGTTTTTATTTCTGTGTATTTTAACTTTGACAGCAATCATTTTGGCCACTGTTTTTTTTCTACATATAAATAAATGACAGTATAAATTTAGATCATTTTTTTACATCTGTGCAAACATTTCTTACATTATCAGCAGTTTATTTACGTAATAACTAAACTTATTTTGTATTAATGTATATCCAGTTTATACTATTTTTAAATATAGACTATGAGACTAAGGATCAGTAGTGATCAATAAGTAAAGTTTTTCTGTGTTTGTGTTTGTGTTTACAGCAAGACATTCTCTGCAGTACTTCTACACCGGTGTGTCTGGAGAGATAAACTTCCCTGAATATACTGCATTTGGTTTGGTTGATGGTCAACAGTTTGTGTATTTTGACAGCAACACAAAGAAAGCTGTGCCAAAGACAGACTGGATCAGACAGAATGTAGGAGAAGATTACTGGAACAGACAGACACAGGGCCTGATTTTTACACATAAGGTCTTCAAAAGCAACATCCAGATCTTAAAAGAACGATTCAATCAGTCAGGAGGTAAGTTGCTATCAAATGATCTCTGTTACATGAATATAAAATCATACTCTTTCAAATCAATACACAATACATAATCAATACATACATCAATATACAATACTGTGAAAATACAGAAATATTTCACTCAGGCATTATTTTACTTGTTTGATAATGTTTTTCTCCATTGAACTTTAAAACCTACTAGCAGTTAAAATGTGTGATATGAGAAACAAAAATGACAATGCTGAAAGGATAGTTTGGTGTGCATGTAACTTTTGGGAAGAACAAAAAGCTAAACTTGACTAAACTTGACTAAGACTTTGGGAGGCTTTACTAAAGAACAGCCATCAGCGTAGATGATTAAAGACAGCTAACACTGAATCATTAAACAGAAGAGGAAACAAATCATGACAAAGAACAGGAGAAGGACATGAAACAATTAGGTTTTTTTCCAGTAGGTACACATGCAAACTAAGGCTTAGAACAGTCTGGATGCCCACAACATACGGCTCTCAGGATCCTTTCAAAACAATCTAAAAGAAACAACAATCAGGATGACAGGATTGTGACATGTCAAGACAAAAGATAAGTGAGACTTCACATATAAATCTGTATGCTTTTTCCAATCTAAAAACTTCACATACATTCAATTAAATGTTTGGTTATACAAGTGTGTCAGCACTTTATTTCGATATTAATCATGCGCATTATAGTTCTTTATCTGTAGTTGTTTAAGATTATCCACTCTGAACAATAGACAGAATAAAAAGCACTTTACACAGATGGCAAGCTTTAACCGAAGTATCTGACTCCATTAAATAATAAAGCTATAGTATTTAACTGACATATTCAGATATCATTAATGTGACGAGAATGAAAGGTCTATTTGGTTTATCAGATCAGATCACAGATGTTTAGTTATATGAAACAAGATTCCAAACATGTAGTTTTCACTGCTGTGAATATAAAAACACACTGACTTTTCCATCACTTTAACCTCCTATAGTTAACCCAAACTTTAGTATAAAAGAAAGATTCCCAAATCTTTTAAACGAGTGACTTAAAACCCAACACTTTTGTACCTCAGTTGTAAGTCCCTTTGGATAAACGAATCAGATTAACAAATAAACGTAAATGTAATTCAGCTTCAGAGTGGTTGAGGAAAGTTGCATTATAACATCTCATACAATAAATAATATACTTACTCACACCCAAGATCACAGCAGTGAAATGCAAACACCAAAAAACATGCTTCTATTTTGAGATTAAACATTTCTAGTGAAGTCAGCTAAAAATTGCAGAAGATCATTCTATTAACTCCTACAAAAACTTTCTTTCTTAGGTGTGCACACATTTCAGCGAATGTACGGCTGTGAATGGAATGATGAAACTGGAGAAACAGATGGGTTTAATGCATATGGATATGACGGAGAGGACTTTCTATCTCTGGATTTCAGGGAGATGAGGTTTATTTCTCCAGTGCAGCAGGCCCTCCCCACAGTACAGAAGTGGAACGATAACAAAGGTTATATTCAGTCTGAAAAACAATACTTTTGTACTGTATGCATTGAGTGGCTGAAGAAGTATCTGCAGTATGGAGAGAAGAGTCTGAAAAAAACAGGTACAATCTTTAACATTCAGCGTGAGATGTGTGTCCTTGAGCTGACACCATATACTTTTACTTTGTTTTTTTAACTTTAGCATTGAATTTAAGATATCAGTTATGTTTAGTAAGTTTTTCATATAATTTCTCACTCTTCTCTTCTCTTCTGTTCTCTTCAGTCTCTCCTCAGGTTTCTCTGTTACAGAAGGATCCTTCTTCTGCAGTCTTGTGTCATGCAACCGGCTTCTACCCCAGTGGAGTAAAAATCAGCTGGATGAAGGATAAGCAAGATCATTATGAGGATGTTGATATCGGTGAACTTATTCCTAATGAGGACGGAACCTTCCAGAAAACAAGCACTCTTAAAACCAGTCCTGATGAGTGGAAGCAGAACCGCTACAGCTGTGTGGTGGAGCACCAGGGCGAAACCATCAACACCATTCTGACGGAGAAGGATATCAAACCTATTTATGGTAAGAGTGATGATAAATTATTATTATGAGTGGATAACGAAGCTAAAAATATTCAAAATTTTTTGCTGTCCTCATAGAAACGTGTTTGTCTGTCACGGCCACATTAACATATCCCATTTTGTTCATGAACACGTTTGGCTGTGTGATATTGCTGTAATATTAATTCATGTTATGTATATGTTATACATATTGATAATTAAAACAATCATTTATTATTTTCAGTAAGATGATGGTTTACTAGATTTAACTGAAATAACAAATTTAATACCATTTTGCCATTATGCCATTAGGTTAAGATTTCAAGGGAGCAAAATTCAAACGAAAATCAAATAATCTTTTATGATTTTATTTTACTAAATAATGAGGATCCAATCCCATCGCCCTCATTGTTGGTATTGTTGCTGCGATTGTCTTGCTGGCTGTAATTGGAGCTATTGGGTATGTGGTGTATCAGAAGAAAGGAAAGAAAGGTGAGAAGTGCTTTAAAAATGAATGACTTTAAAACAATTTTTCTATTAAGTGAAGAACAATTATTCAATATTTTGTAACGTTTGAAATACAGTAAAATAACATTTAAATGAATGTTTTATTGGTTTAAAAAGCTAAATGTAAGTCCATGTTTCTGATTTTTGTCTATAGGGTTTGTTCCTGCCAACAGTAAGTCTTTAAAAATATATATTTAATGTTTATAGACTCATATATATGAGCAATAGTTTAAAATTGATATTTTAAAGATTTATAATTCAGTCATGCTGTCTTTCATATAATCTAATGTCGTAATTATATTTTAATTAAAATGTCATTACTCTTTGCAGTTGTCAAATGTTCGGTGTAAAGTTTTATTTTTATATTCTAGACTCTGATGATGCATGTAATAACTCAAGTCAAGGTTCACAAGCCAAAAATGTAAGTGTGAAATTATTATTCAACAAATTAAACAACTGCAGGAATTTAAATATGTTTATTATCTGTTTCAGGAGATACAAGAGGACTGTAAGCGAATTAAACATTCCTGATTATGAGATGATGCTCATCCTGCAGTCAAGATTCTACACATACACATACACATTATCATCACTATCAATATATCTCAATTATTTCTCTTTGATGTAAGCAATATCAAGTGAACATCAAATAGATAAGCATACTTCAGTCTCCTTTGTCTCAGATATTTCTCATGAGAAAGACTTATCTTATCACAGAATTAATTAATTTATAATTGAATCTATCCAAAAGACATTAAAGACATTTAAATGTGATCTAAATCCAGTTTATTACAAGCTAACATTTTATACAATACAAATATTTTTTAAGAAAAAAATGTATGTATAAGAAATTCTGTCAATATAGGTCAATAATATTAAACACAACCGAGAACTCCATCCAAAAATTTGTATAGCTATAAACGAGCAACAATGTGTATGAAATAGCATATTTTCAATATTTTCACTTCAAATTAAGATTTGGAAAATTAATTAGTGTTAAACCTCATTTAACTTTAATGACATTCTTTTAATATTGCTGTGGTTTATTGATATATCTTAAATAGATAGAAAATACAAAAGTGGTGGTGGATGACAGAAGCAAATTGTTTTGTAATGAAAATCTTCTTATAATGATATCAATTGTATTGACTTATATGATTAAGGGTGTTCATCTGTCATGTTTAATAACTTTTTTATATGACTTTAGAAACGAGATTAAGGACAAACCCTTACAATAAATATTGATAAATCATGATATTTTTATTAATACTCTCGTTGTAAAGCATAGTAAACTGTTCTTTCTTTTGCTTAATTATAAATTTAAAATTGTGCTGTGTTTACTGGTTTCATTTCTTGAACATAAAGCAACATGCACATTTATCTGATTACGATAAATATGACTTTTATAAATATAATAGATATTTTGGAGATATTGGCCAGAAAAGCGAGAACAAAAAAAAAATAACAGAACTGGTAAGAGTGACAATGCTGGGGCCATGGGGGAACAGAGAGATTGCAGGGGTACATTTTAAGGGATATGAACAAGAATGAAAAACATTCCCTGAAGTATGACATTATGTCTGATTTACCAAGTTATTCACACTTCATAGTTCAATAGATGAACAGTCATTTAAATTCCATGACAGTTACATTGGCAGACCGAGTCCTAGGCAAGAATGCATAAAAGTTTGGGCGAAGTCTTCGAAGATGACACTGAAATCAACATTGCATTTGAAAAAGGAGTTTAGGATTGCATTAATTTTGCAAATGTCCATTTAAATTAGACAAGCTGTAAGTGTTACTTTATTTTTACATCTTTGAAAAAACAATAAGAATATCAAATGGAAGATCAGCAACATCTCTCACTTACTTTAAAACTATACTAAAAACCTCTTTTCCATTATCACTTGACAGAAATAGAGGCATGAAAAAGTTTAATAAAAGTGTCTGCTCAATGCCTTAGTGTAAATGTAAATGTGGATAAGTCGAATAAAGAAAGAGTTCTTTTTAAATATCTTTGAAATCTTTTTGTGATGAGTGTTGAGTGTGTTTACATAATTAAAAATCCTTAAAAAATCAAACTGGACAAGTGGCAACAAAACAACGGCAACAGTAAATATTTAAAAGTACCAAAGTTCTGTTTAATTGTTTAATTTCTTTTTTCTATTATTACTTATACTACCATGAACACAAATGGAATTTATAGGGTCAACATATTCCTCTAGTATAAAAACATTTATTAGGTATATTACAATTAGTAACCAATGACCCTGCGTTTTTTTAAACAAGAAAAATTCCCTTCGTATAATTTTCGTATAATTTATTATTCTTACATAACAACTAACTTATCTTTCTTAATGATTAAAATGATTCTGATCACAGTTTTTATGATGTATTAACAAACATGTTCACTGTCTACTGCACCAATAACAACACAAACATCTAAACAGAATAAGAACAAAATCAAGTTGTGTTATTTATACATTTGTTAAATATATATTGACTTTACTACTGTAATGGTGTTCAGATTTGTATACTAAACACCTCTATTTATAATATAAAGCTTTCAAATAGCAATGATTGACACTAAAGTAACACATCACACTATTTCCTCTCACATCCTTCACTGCTGACCTTTGACCTTTACAACTGTTTCTAATGTCATCTTGTTAAAATGTCTTCATTGTGTTTTTCTCTCAAACCTCTGCAGTAAAATACACTTCAGATCACTCAGAAACATGTTGGTTGTATCTAAAACATGACCGGATAATGTCGAGTCCAGCTTTAACCATTACAGTCACAAGTTTGTGATGTTTATTGTGATGTCCTCACACAACAACAAACACACAACCAGTGAGTCTTAATGGTTTTAATAGACGGGTTTGTTTTGGTTTGTGATCTCAATCGGGCGGCAGAAACACACAAATAGTTTGGTGGTCAAACTCTAATCTACATTTATATTAAACATGTATATTAAGCATGCATAAAGGACACAAAAGGACAATAAATGTTGTTGGGATGCCATAAACATTCAACACATTTATATAACATGAGGGTTGAATGTTTATGGCATCCCAACAACATATATATTGGTTGGGGTGCCATTAATATTTAGTACTTAATAAAATCCCGGATGATATAATCATACTAAACTCGACATCAGGCACTAAAACACAACACAGAATAAAATTATATACGCATGTTAACACAAATATAAACAGCCCTTACATGATCCATACACACACATGATCTACCGCCTTATAATTACAGATCAGATGAACATAAACACACTTCTTTAGGGCGGGACTTTAACACAAACAAGAACCCTCCAATCAGAAAGCATCATGAATGGCCACCAAGGTCTTTTAAATGCATCTGTTCATGGATCAGTTCAGAAACAGAAGAGTTTAGTGGATACTGAATGAGAGTCTGTGAACTCTTCATGATTCTGACAGAAAGAGTCAGTAGATGAGACAGTTCTTCAGACATAAATAAACAATAAAAAAATAAAAAAAATTCTTTACAATTCCTTAAAAAATATAATTGCATCATCAAGTGACCTTCAGTTTCATCATTTACATAACTGCCTTAAATATGGCCCTCCGGGAACACGAGCTGATTCACTAACCACTAGGCCATAACTGCCCCCCAAAGAAGGAAAGGTTGCAGCAGTTTAAGTTTAAGTTCAAGTTCAAGTTCAAGTCTGATTTATTGTCAATTCTTCCACATGTACAGTACATACATACAAAGAATTGCGTTACTCTCAGTCCCCCGGTGCGTACACATAACACTAAGTAAATAGATAAAAAGATAAAAAACTATACCTCTATACAATTTTACAATTTTACAATTCTATGTAGATAATAAAAATAAAAAATAAGTTTAATAAGAACAAAAAGACAAAGCAGCGCAAGGCACATGGCAGATAGAGTGCAAACCAGTGAACAAACAGTGCAGTTAAAAAAAGATTTTTAGTGCAATAAATAGCTTATACCGGACTGATTTAAAGTGACACAGTGACAAGTGACAGAGCAGTTATTTGTAAAGCTGAATGATGAGGTAGTAGAATGGTGTCAGTTCCATGGTGAACGAGGAAGTTAGCAGACAACTGCCTGGTGCATGGCATCGTATGTTAGACGGAGGGGGGGTGGAAGGACCTGGGAATGAGGGACTTGGTGGGGGGGGTTCACAGTTCGGTGGTGCCTGGGGCAGAAGAGAGACGAGGGGGCAAGATCGGGAGCGAGTTCAGCTTCCTGACAGCCTGATGGATGAAGCTGTCCTTCAGTCTGCTGGTCCTGGCCTGGAGACTTGGTTAAGGCCTGAACAGAGACTTGAACCCTGGAACCTCAGATTAAATTTCTGATGCCGAGTTATCCGGGCTCATCAGATGCCTGTCTGTGACCCGTCACACTTCCCTGACCCAGAGGCCGTGACTTCCCATCGATCCCGGTGAACTCCCAGCTCAGCTCCAGAGTGTGAGGAGCAAAACCAGACGCTTCACACTGAGCCACGACCACCTGACCAGGGACAAGAAGAGGAAGAGGAGACGGGTAGATGGAGAGAGATGGAGGCTCTGGAAAGACACAGAAACAAAATTATATATAATTTATATTCTATATAACAAATGAAGAATGTTGTGTAAATTTGTATCAACTTACCAACGATCTCCAGGTCCACAGCTACCTGTGCCAGCAGGTGTGGAAGGTAAACTGTACAGATGTATGTTCCCGAGTGTCTCACTTGGGCCTTCTCGAAGATCAGAGATGCATTTCCAGTTTTATAGAGAGCTATTCAGGCACCTGGAAGAGCTCAACAGCACCGGATTTTCACCAACACTCACGCTGTTCCTCACCTGTTGTGTTAAATAAATCCATCCTCTGGTGCTTTTACTGGCATTACATGTGGTGCACTTCTGAACCCCTTTACAAAACAAAAAAAGGAAATTTAGGAAAGAGATAAATGTGGCCTGACCTTGATCCAACATTCTTAAATAAGTGTAAAATTTGTTTTAAGGTCTGTTGCTTGATATCATGTCTGCTGGTGTTTGGTGCATTAAACTTGAGATGGATTTCCCCCAAAACATCAAATCTACTTCTCACGTCTTCACTTTCTGTTTCAAATGTGACGCATGCGCAGAGGACGAAACTCATCACTTTTGTTTTAAATATTCATGGCTTGTAAAGAACATTACAGTCCAACACATTATTAATGTGACATCATGAAAATGTTTCAAACGACAATGTCTCGAAATGTGAATTCTTTACAGTGCTTTTATTGAACTGTGTGCTGTTTGATTGGTATCCTGTAGGTGGCGCTCACAGTCCACATTAATTCTACATAACATGTGATTGGCCTGCTGTGTCTGCCAGATTATCACGTGACTTCATGGAATACAGGTCAGACAGGGACACAGGGATGCAGAATCTCTCTCTAGTCTTTATGGCTGATAGAGTTGTATACATTGTTTATTTGAATATTAGAATGTTAATATTGTTTATGTATTTTTCTACTATTTGGACTTAAAGATTTAAAAGATATTAGATTAGATGAGATTAATTATTATTATAATTGGTGTTAAAGTGCTATGGTTAACGATTAAATAAAAATTATACATTTTGACTTTTTCATATCTTCAGCATAATCGTTTATTTATTATTGCGCTGAATTTTAAGTGACAAATTCAATCATTTGTTAATAATACATCTGTTTCCCAGCTCATTTGTCAATGTTAATGTGTAATCATGTTAAGTTATTGTGTTCTCAACTTTGCGTAAATAACTTTGATTATAATATTTATCATAATCGAGAAGGCGTAATTGGGGTACAAACACTTAGGTTAACTTTAATATCTATTTTTTTAAATGTTAAATAAAAAAACACACAATTACTGTTCAAATTAATGATTATCAGTCTTTATTATTAAAATGGAATAACTTAAGCACACATTTATAAGTATGTATTGGGTTCAAATTGGTGTAATAATATTTTAAGCACATTTAAGTTTTAAATTGTACATTTCAGTTGCTGATGTTTAAAGATATTATTTATTTTGCAATATCAGTACTTGATCTTGGTAGATGGTCCTTAGTTTCTAAATTCATTACAAACAATTATGAACATATGAATGCATGTGTTTAATGAAACTGAAAGCCATATGCAGAAATAGAAATGGGGGTAAAATGGAAGGAAAGGAAGTGAATTTTCCGTTTGTGAGTACAGCCTCACAAAACAGCATCAAAACACTATGCAGACTCCACGTGTATGCAAATTTTACTTTTTACATATATTTTAAAAAAATCTAAAGTATTTCCTCCATTCCCCAGTACCTTGAAGAATTGGAGCTGACCATCTAACCGAGGCTGGAGGCCAAAACTACTCATTACTGTCACCAGAGCATGTCTTTAGATCAAGAATGAAGTTCGCAGCACTGCCACGACACACTATGAAATAAAACCTGTATAAATCATTTGAACACATAACTATATTTTTATAGCTTACTGTTGTGGAAAGTTCTCTTCACATATAATTCATATATCATAACATGTTTACTGTAACATGTTGAAGGGTTCATTATTCATAGACTGCACATCTGCTATGAGATGGAGATCGAAGACAGAATTGACAGTACTCATATATTGTGATGACCTTTCTATAAACAAAATTCCAGTTGACAAAATTGTGCATGATTTAATTAAACATTAGAATCAAAACCGTGGGTCGAAGGTCAACTATGGCCAGGATTTCTTTTATAATCTCCATTTTAAAAAATGACTTACTTATACTTTTATTGTCAGCATACTAAACTGCATTTCACAGTAAGACACAAAGCATGATGGTCCTTTACATTTAATTTTTCTACCAATCAAAATCTTTATACTTCCAGTTATGCCAATAGTATAGTTTGTATGTTTAAGAATTAGTTTCTTTCATATAAGATTAGTTGCTGGGTTGTTGAAAGTGATAGATGGGTAAAATATAAACAAAACCAATTATTATGATGGGTTGTTCAATATTTATTTGTTGGACATAACCCTGCACAAACTTTGGATATCAGAAGATTCAAATAAATCCGGATTCATTTTATACCCAACACAGATGACATAAAAAATAATGATCAAGTAAAAATGTAATTCATAAAGAACCTATCCTAAACTTCACATTAATATGTAGCCTTTTGAATATGATGACAACATTGCATCGATATTTCTTAACATAGCTTAACATGCTTTAATCTAAAGTTATTTAAAAGTGAGTGAGGGTTTAACATTTTGTCAGCATGTCAGTAAGTTTGTCAATAAAGGAAGTGCACAGAGCAAGAAAGAATTAAAAAAGCTCATTTTACAAGAAACTTTGATTAATGGGGTCATGCAAAATTATATAGAAATGTAAAAAGCAAAGTCAATGTCTGATTCTAAAAAATAATTTTTTGTATTTGAGTCCAAACATAAAGCAGCAGAGATTAACTTTTAAATGTGTAGTAATTTTGACACAATGTGTAATATTCTGAATGCACTTGTGTGATAAACCCAATATCACAAAACTCTCTTAGAAACACGTGACGCCCAACAGATCCACAATTCCTATTGGCTGAATTGAGAGTATATCTAGGATCACATTGAGAGATTTGTGTCAGTACACAAGAGTTGTGTTAGAGGTGTGGAGTGTTTATTGTTCACAAATCATTTCTGTTAAATTCTATTTTTTATCACACATTGTGTGAGCAGAAAAACAACAACCATGAGGTCTGTAGCGCTTTTACTGCTTGGGGTTCATTTTGCTTATGCTGGTAAGTCAATAAATTCAGTTTATTATTTTATTTTAATTTTCTTTATATACAAAAATAATCAAGAGCTCAAGTTTTAGTGCTATGCATTATTGTCTTTCTGATACAAGTTATTATTTTTATTTCCTTGCATTTGATATTTAATACAGTATGCTTTTAAAATGTATATCTAAATAGAACATTAAACAGAGGAGATACCTGTTTAGATTAACAAAATATTTTTTTTTATCTGTTATTGTTTAATTAAAGTTATGTGTAGAAACAAATAAATAAGAATATATCATTTCTAAACATAAAGAATGTTTGTGAAAGTTATTTATTAGATTATAAAAGAGACTCTGTTTAAAGTTATATTACTTATATATTTATTTCACTAATATATATTTAGCTTTTATGTGTATTTAAATATACATCGATATATAACTTTGTGTTTATATGAAGTATATAAATGTGCTGTGTCAAATATAGTTTCATTTCTGACCTGAGGAAGCTTCTTCTGCCCAGAGACTAATGACGAACTAAACACTTTACATTAATAAATATTTTACTGCTCGTTAAAAAGTCATGTTTTTAAACTATATTCATTTATTTATTATTTAAAATGTATTAAAACAAAAAAGCGTTTATTTGGTGGTAAAAAGATCTTTTTTCTTTTGGTATTGTGTAGATTGATTTAAGACAGTAAACTTTTTGTCCACTAGATGGCAACATATAGAAACAATATAACAATATATAGAAACAAATCTCTTTATTTTTCAACTAAAGTGAATAAAAGTTTCAGTTCTGCGAACTATTTGATAACAGTTTTACCACCAGTTCTTACACATCGCCATGAGTAATATAAGTATAGTAAATACTTTAATATTACATTAAGTGAAATGTTTGTATTTGTGTTTACAGCAAGACATTCTCTGCAGTATTTCTACACTTCTGTGTCTGGAGAGATAAACTTCCCTGAATATACTGCAGTTGGTTTGGTTGATGGTGGACAGTTTTATTACTTTGACAGCAACACAAAGAAATCTGTGCCAAAGACAGACTGGATGAGACAGAATGAAGGAGAAGATTACTGGAACAGAGAGACTCAGAACATGGTTGGCACACATCAGGTCTACAAAAACAACATCCAGATCTTAAAAGAACGATTCAATCAGTCAGGAGGTAAGTTGGCATCAAATGAACTTACACACATTTCATGATTACAGATAAATATTACAAACTGTATTATATGTATGTAAAATAATATTTTTAGTCAGATTATTTAGTTATTTGACCATAAAGTAAGCAGCAGTGAAATGACATTAAAAACAGATGTATGCAATATTTATGTTGTCTTTTATATTTAAGGAAAAATATTTTAGCAGATATTTTAACTAAATTTGACTGACATTTTTACACATAAATTGTGAATATTCATTATAGTTTATTTTTATCCTGTTGATAAATGTAAAACAGGTTTTTATGTTTATGTACTCTTTACGTGAGCTGTTGACACAGAGAAGAGAGAACTGCAAAGAATGACGAAATGTTTGATGTGTTTAAAGCGGATGACATTAAACTGTAATAGCTAACAGGGGATTGAACAGAAGTCTCATAAGGCTTTAACTCTTTTCTTTAAACATTTAACTCAACATGTTTTAATCATTTTGCCTAAAAGCCATTGAGCTGATTAAATCCACTTATACAGTAATGTTTCAGAAAACAGCAATACTTCTGAATGAAATCCTGATATTATGAAGTTCGAACTACACGATTAACTACGTGATTTCATATAATGTCATCTGAACACTTTTCAAATATCTTTCAGTAATTTATTTGAGAAAAAAGTTGAGAAAACAATACTACACCACTACAATCCCCAGTGAGACACAACAGTTATATACATGACCCAACACAGTGAGATAATAAACAACATCAGATCTTTGTCAAACATGATTGTGCTCCCTACATGAGCAGCGTTTATTCTTTTGACATGAACACTGTTCCAAATAGATAGATGGTCAAATCTTTCTCCCCAGATTTCTGTTAGTGAGATTCTGGGACAAAATCAAGTATATCCGGTACAGAGAAACATCACAAAAGATATTTATCTAGGTTTTACAAAACTCCACACAATTATATTTGTCATGTTATATAAATGTGTTGAATGTTTATGGCATCCCAACAACATTTATTGTCCTTTTGTGTCCTTTATGCATGCTTAATATACATGTTTAATATAAATGTAGATTAGAGTTTAACCACCAAACTATTTGTGTGTTTCTGCCGCCCGATTGAGATCACAAACCAAAACAAACCCGTCTATTAAAACCATTAAGACTCACTGGTTGTGTGTTTGTTGTTGTGTGAGGACATCACAATAAACATCACAAACTTGTGACTGTAATGGTTAAAGCTGGACTCGACATTATTCGGTCATGTTTTAGATACAACCAACATGTTTCTGAGTGATCTGAAGTATATTTTACTGCAGAGGTTTGAGAGGAAAACACAATGAAGACATTTAAACAAGATGACATTAGAAACAGTTGTAAAGGTCAAAGGTCAGCAGTGAAGGATGTGAGAGGAAATAGTGTGATGTGTTACTTTAGTGTCAATCATTGCTATTTGAAAGCTTTATATTATAAATAGAGGTGTTTATTATACAAATCTGAACACTATTACAGTATTAAAGTCAATATATAGTTTAACAAATGTATAAATAACACAACTTGATTTTGTTCTTATTCTGTTTAGGTGTTTGTGTTGTTATTGGTGCAGTAGACAGTGAACAGTAACATGTTTGTTAATACATCATAAAAACTGTGATCAGAATCATTTTAATCATTAAGAAAGATAAGTTAGTTGTTATGTAAGAATAATAAACCGATGAGAAGAGAGAAGATGAGAAGCTGAGTGTCAAGCTCTTTATGATTCAAACATAGAAGAAAAGTGAAGAATATAACAGCGAACCAACACAAACTCATGACAACTAAATGTATAATTAAAGTGTGAGTTATTTTAAAGATTCAGATTAAACTTCTACGGTGGCCCAGAAGTGCAAAACAAAACAACAAAACGCAACTATAATAACAAATTGGAAACCCAAAAACAAATCCAAAATTAAAGTTAGACATCTGAAAACAAAATATTAAATCTAAACAACCTGTAAAGTAAAAAACACAACAATAACTCTGGAGACAAAACAGCAATTTCTGATGATAATGCAGAAAACAAAACAACAAATCACAGTCAAACCGGAAAAGGTATTTTGTGGGAGCGGAGCAGCTGATTGGACGAAACTCCTGTCAATCAAATAACCAGAATGTACATTATTTCTATAAGATGATTCAATGAGATATAGATTTATTGTTATTAATGTGCAGTGGCCACAGTTTGTTTCATAAATATAAAACTTGACTTTCCTGCATTAGGAGAGGATTTGTGTCTGATGTGCTTTGGTTTCACACTGGATATATAAAAGAGATTTGTTTATTGTAAAGCTGAAATATATTTAGAGTTTTATCTGTTTCCTTGAATGTAATGAAGAGATATGAGGACTTGTATTTCAAGTGGTAGAGAGCTTGCAGCGCGCGTCTCACATTTTTGACGGAGCGCGTTCAGTGAAAAACGTCATCTGGAAGAAAAGCATGTGACGTCATGCATAATTTTTTCATTGTCCAATTGAATGAATGGAGGGGCGGGCCTTTGAATGCATCTGAAAGAGCTTAGTGGCCATTCATGATGCTTTCTCATTGGAAGGCTCGTGTTTGATTGACAGTTTGTGTTTAATTCCCGCCCTAAAGAAGTTCGTCTCTATGGTTTACTGTCAACAGGTTTGCTGGAAGATCAAAGTTAATCATCAGAGTAAACACATCTTATCAGAACATGTCTACTTTTACTCTTATATTTTAAAGACAAACCATCAGTTTACATAAACTATACAGATGAAAATATGTACACTATAATGTGTAGGTTTAGTCCTGTATATATCTGAATGTCTCTTATCTCTTTAATTTAGATGATAATAACCCACTTTTTGTGCAGACACATGTTTGTTTTATAAAGGCTGTAAAGTGAGGCATTAACTCTTAATAGAAGACTGGTAGAACGGTTGGTAAGATATTGTATTTAATGTTGTTATATCTTCTCAGGTGTTCACACGTTCCAGTTCATGTATGGCTGTGAGCAGGATGATGATGGTACCACTGGAGGATACTGGCAGTACGGTTATGATGGAGAGGATTTCATCAGCTTTGATAAGAACACACTCACTAATACAGCGGCTAATCCTCAAGCTGTCATTACCAAGAACAAATGGGATGCTAATAAAGCACAATCAGAATACCGGAAAACATATCTGGAGAACACATGCATTGAGTGGCTAAAGAAGTATGTGACCTACGGCAAGAACACACTGGAGAGAAAAGGTAGAAGTTGTTTTGACAGCGTGTTGTTTATAATGGATACTCATCATGTTTTCTTGTTGCTTTTATTAAACCCTGTTTACACTGACAGTAATTCAAATTAATATTGCTGTTGTGTTCTTGTGATTTGCATATATAATTTAAAATGAACAATTCTCAAAGGATTTCTGTGTGTTTATATCATCAAATATTCTTTTTAGTTATATAGTTTTGATCTCTGTCTCCTTTTCTATCTCTTTGTTACTGTTTACCGCTTCCTGTCCTGTCTCTAGTTCCACCTGTAGTGTCTCTGCTGCAGAAGGACTCTTCGTCTCCAGTCATCTGTCACGCTACAGGTTTCTATCCCAGCAACATCATGATGACCTGGAAGAAACAAGTTGAGGATCAGAATGAGGATGTTGAGGTCAGTACAACTTTACCAAATGAAGATGGAACGTTCCAGAAGAGCATCAGTCTCTCAGTGAAGTCCGAGGAGTGGAAGAAGAATCCAGATGTCTTCAGATGTGTCGTTCAACATGTGGGAGGAGACGAAGAGATCAAACTAAATGAGGACAACATCAGATCCAACACAGGTATGTCTGTAAGATATAAAACATGATGTCATTTGTTCTATGTCTGATGATAAAAAAATAAATGCATTTTTTGTAAGGTAAATACAGTATATCCAAAACTTTTGTGATCTATTCATTCTTTTAGCTGCTTTAGCAGGGCTTGTCGTTTTGTTTCCTTTTCACCCAAAGTTGTTTTTTCTCAGACAGTTTACTGTGTAATGAATGTAATCTTTGGTTTTATTATGTTTTTACTGCAGCCTCTTTGAACATCATTGCTATTGTTGTGGGATGTGTGGTGGCTTTGGCTCTTGTTGCTGCTATAATTGGCCTGGTTATGTGGAAAAAATCCAAGGGTAAGTACAAAACCTAGATAATTAAAAAATCATTTGATACTCAAACTTTGTCTTTTAGTATGTCTATGTAATAACATTGCTTTTATATTATAAGTCTGCTAAATGACTAAATGTAAATGTATTATGTTACTCTACAGGCTATAAGAAGGCCAACAGTAAGTAAAACTTTTTTACTTGATAAAATAATTATATAACAAATGCATTTCAAACTAGATTCGCTTAAAAAAACTTTTATTTTTAATAAACCTGCTTTTTTGTAGACCAAGACACTGACTCTGAAAATTCTGATCAACCCCTGCCAAAAGCATAATGCGACTCCTGTCCATGTAAGAATATTAGTGTATTTGGCTCTTGATGTTAAGGTAGATTTAATTATATTTTATTGTCTTTTGTAGATCTATCTCATCACTGTTCTGCAAACAGAGAATAAATTGAGGTATGGATGTCTTTGGACAAAGGACTTATAAAGAAGAAATGGATAAATATGCAAATCATGGAAAATCTAAATTAAAACTTGTTTTTCAAGCACTTTAAAGTGGCTTTAAAATTTGGTTTATCTAGTTCTTTCTCTTTTTCTCATATTGGTATTTTTTTAAATACTTTCATATAATACTTTTGAAAGGAGAGCCAAATTATGTTATTGGATATATTTCAGGTTTATGTGGTTTCAATATTGTTTATGTGTAATAAATTAATTTAGGGTAAGTTCTTAGAGATTGGTTAAAATGCCTTAAATGGTATATCTCCTCTTTTATAATTTTCACATTTTCATTCTCTTTGTAGTATACACATGTTTATTGGTGATGGGATGATTACAGTTTTGTAATTGTTAAAAATTAAATGTTAATTTGATGTTATTTGATCCTAATTTTCATGTTGTTTAAAATATTGTGACTGCTTTAATTTTAACTGATAAGATGTTTAAAAGGTAAACAGGCTTTAATGTTAAATTTAAAATATACATTAAGGAAATAATGTTAATAATAAATAAATAAAATACAAAATTGTCTTGTCTGTGTTTATTTTACTAAGATGCAAACCATGTTAAAGCCATGCACAATCTCTGTGGTTTGTAAATATATATCATGATTTTATTTAAATATGTTTTAACATAATAACATTAGTTTAGAAATATATGGTTCAGATTTCTGAGTTAAAAGAGTTTTAAAAAAACTACAAAAAGTATTGAAATATTTATTGCAATATATTAATTCTGCAATGTTTTTAATGCACAATGTCTTGTAGAAACTAAACAGTTAGTTTAAAACTACTTTTAATAATACAATAGGTATCGTCTGAGAGAATGATTATACAGTTTTTAAATAATTTGATATTATTCTAAAGAAATGACAAGTATTCATACAGTAAATGTTTAAAAATAGATTATTTTTGCATCCCATGATATCTGCTGGGTTGGTCCATAAAGGAGTATTCAACAATCTACTTATACAACTATATTGATTGTTCTAAAAAAATTTCAAGTGTACTGTGTACAGTGACAAAAGACAACCAGATGTTGATAATAGGTGTCCTGTGAGCAGTTGGAGTGGATAGACAAATTAATATTCCTCAATTTCATACATTTACATTCTTTCTCCTCAATTGCTATTTATCTAGAATCCACTTGACTTGTGTTGCTTCATGATAAAATGATTCAATATTAACAATTCTGAATGTATGCCTATTTTCCCCTATATCTTTATCTATCTCTCTCGTAAAGCTCAGAACACCCAAACACTTGCCTATGGACTGGGTATTACAAATATGCTATTCTTTACAAACATAGAATCTTCCTGTTCATGTTTGGTATTATTTGATATGTTTCAGTATCATTGGTACAATGGTCTCATTTCCACAGAAGTAGAGCAGATTAAAACAATCTGTTGCAGTTAAGAACTATAAAAAATATACAAACTGATCTACAATTACAAATATTCATGTATTTTTTGTATAATAAACTTGATAAATCCCTTAATGGACATGTATTGTGTAAAGAAGACATGGGAGAACATGCAAACTCCACACAAGAAGGGTTCCTGTGATGTCATATTATAATACATATGTCATGAAAGAATATCTTCGCATTTGAATCTGCTGGGTTGCAATAAACAGAAAATTCCTTAAACTGCCCCCAAAACACAGATTTTTTTGTCAGTGTTCACATGGTGAAGATTGTGTTTACACTTAGTAATTGTTGTATTTGAAAACTTTTACTTTGTGAGCACATTATGTAAAGTACTGAAATGTTTAAGAGGTTTTTGATTTGTTAGAAATTTTCCTGGTCAAGTTTAAGCTTTTGTGATCAGAGCGTAGCTGAAAACTATCATTGAAAGCAGTTAAACGTGCAACACTAAACTTTCCCAGCAACACGTGACCAAAACAATGTCATTGGCTACCAATTGATTTACCTGGCACATTGAGTCATGTCTATACAGTGAAAGTTTTAATGTTGTTTATTAAACTGATCCTGGCAACAATTCCAAGGATATTTTGTCTGGCAAATTCTTAATACAAAAACTAAATGTTTTAGGCTCCAGCCCCAGGTTGTCTCTTTTTTAGTTTGAGGTAGACTCACTATTCAAATTATTTTCTTTATACAATCAAAATGTGTACGGTTGTTGGATTAAAAGAATTGTGACAACTAGTTTATTTTATGTTATATTATCAATATTATTAATATCAGTTTTTATTATCATTATTTTTTTAATTGTTTTTTTTCATTGTTTGGTGCGAAGTACACCTGTTAATACTTAAAATCGTACACATTTTTTGGACTATTTATTATGTGCTACGCAATTGTTAATGCATTTTTATCATCTTAAACATTTAATTTAAAGTAAAATAAGAAAGAATTAAATAAAGTTTAATGTTGCAAGTTTTATTAGTCATTTGTTATGTTGTTTTTGAACTAATAGATAGTATAAACTATTCTATGTGCATATATATTCTCAGTTAAGTTATTACAATTGCTTTTATTGCTAAAAAAAACGTATTAAATATTTGATTTTTTCTGATTATGGTTTTATTTTATACAGTAATTTACATACATTTCTTTGAGAAAACTTTTTTCCAACTCTTCACACAATCTTTTTTAATGCAAGGTAAAAGAATCCTAAAATGGAATTGTCACACCTACTGACCACAATTAAGATATATTTGTTTTCTTTAAGGCTTGTTTGTGGGTTCTATCTTGTAATAACAGTTCAACATCGTGGAAATTGAGATCTGTGAATCACAAATAAATGTACATTTTTGTTTTCACCAAGATGGCAAATACGTTTTATTAATTAAAAATTGCAACACTAATAGGGAAAAATTAATGGAATTCCAATTAATCAAAATAATTTATTTATTCGATTAAACAAACATGATAATGATGAAAATGTGAAAGAATATGCACTGCATGATCCATCTTCTGACAAAACTCTACAATATATCTATCCTAATCTTTACAAATAAATTGTATGTAATGAAGAGATATGAGGACAACACTTGACGTCATGCGTCATTTTTTCATTGTCCAATCGGATAAACGGAGGGGCGGGGCTTCCAATGCATCTGAAAGAGCTTAGTGGCCAATCATGATGCTTTCTGATTGGAGGGTTCATATTTGATTGACAGTTTGTGTTTAAGTCCCGCCCTAAAAAGATCGTTGATGTTCTCTATAGAGCAATATTATAATGCTTATATTATATAAGTTAAATCCAGCAGATTCAACTACAAAATAATTTAAAGTGAAAATAAAGTCTTTCAGCATTTTAGTTATAGAGGAAGTTAATATATAACCCCAAAACCTATTGAGCTCCCAACATAAGATACATTTTAGGGCAACACCTGTTGTATTGAAGGTTAAACAGCAGAATTACATTATTAAATTAAAATAACCAGTGAAATCAGTTTAATATTTAACCAGGTTACTCTAATAAATGATCATAACTAAAAAACTCTTTCAAACGTTCTTCCTCAGGTGTGCACACATACCAGAACATGTACGGCTGTGAGTGGAATGATGAAACTGGAGAAACAGATGGGTTTGATGCATATGGATATGATGGAGAGGACTTGATTTCTCTGGATTTCAAGGAGATGAGATTTATTTCTCCAGTGCAGCAGGGCCTCCCCTCAGTACAGAAGTGGAACGATAACAAAGGTTTTATTGAGAATAACAAACAATACTATGGTACTGTATGCATTGAATCGTTGAAGAAGTATCTGCAGTATGGAGAGAAGAGCCTGAAAAAAACAGGTACAATCTTTAACATTCAGCGTGAGATTTGTTGATTTGACCTTGAGATGAAACTATAAATAAAGTTTGACCTTAAAATCATTTAATAAAACAGATGTATCATGTTGCAACTTTAATGAAGCTATATTTGAATCTTAAAATATAAATGTAATTTACAATGCTGGGGTTAAATATATTTATAAAAAGGTTTAAACACAATTAGCATGGTTACAGTGCAAAAAGTTGACTTTTTATTTATTTAATTATTAATATATTCTTTCACTCTGTTCTCTTCAGTCTCTCCTCAGGTGTCTCTGTTACAGAAGGATCCTTCTTCTCCAGTCTTGTGTCATGCAACCGGCTTCTACCCCAGTGGAGTAAAAATCAGCTGGATGAAGGGAGAACAAGATCATTATGAGGATGTTGATATCGGTGAACTTATTCCTAATGAGGACGGAACCTTCCAGAAAACAAGCACTCTTAAAACCAGTCCTGATGAGTGGAAGCAGAACCGCTACAGCTGTGTGGTGGAGCACCAGGGCAAAACCATCAACACCATTCTGACGGAGAAGGATATCAAAACTAACTATGGTAAGAGTGATGATAAATTATGATTATGAGTGAATCACGAAGCAAAAAAATTCTAAATTTTTTGCTGCCGTCACAGAAACAGCGACATTAAGTAACATTAGTTCAGGGTCACTCTTATTTGTTTGATATTGCTGTGATTTAAATCATAGTTATTTAAATATTGATAATAATCGAATGCTTAATTATAATTATAAATAGTGTTTCTTATTTTTTTTTACTAGATTATAAATTACTAGATATAACTGAAATAACTTATTTAATAGTACCAAAAGGCCATTAGGTAAGAATTTAAGGACCAAAAAATTCTAATGTATATCAAATAATCTTTTTTTTTTTTTACTAAATAAGGAGGATCCATTCCCATCGCCCTCATTGTTGGAATTGTTGCTGTGGTTGTCTTGCTGGCTGTCATTGGAGCGATTGGGTATGTGGTGTATCAGAAGAAAGGAAAGTCAGGTGAGAAGTGCTTTAAAACTGTATATCTAAAATACAAATCTCAACATTAAAATAAAAAAATTAAATAAGATAAGAAAAAAAGTCCTTGTTAACTCTGTCTAAGGAGGGCATTGGACAATTCACTTTTAGATGTGTAGAGAGTTAAGATTCAAAATATGACTTATTTTGTTTCTTTATTCAGTTTCAATCATTTAATTATTATTATTATTCTTTTTTTAATATAATGCTTTATCATATAACTTGTCTAACACATTACAATAAAAATATTGTTGTATTACTTCAAAACTGACAATAAGCCCATATTTCTATTTCGTTTTCTATAGGCTTTGTTCCTGCCAACAGTAAGTCCTTAATAATATATATTTGATGTTAATAGACCGATATTTAATGTATTGATCATATTCAAAGCTGAAAAGTAGTTAAGTTTCACCTAATCTTTTTAAAAAGATTTAAATTTTAGTCATGCTGTCTTTCAAATAATGTAATTATATTTTAATTAGAATGGTTACAGAATTCTTTCCAGTTGTAATGCTTTTTGGTCTAAAGTTTAATTTTATTGTCTAGCCTCTGATGGTGGATCTAATAACTCAAGTCAAGGTGCACAAGCCTAAAATGTAAGTGTGGAATTATTACTCAATAAAAACAACAACCTTAAATAAAGCAACTGCAGGAAATTAAATATTTTCCTATCAGTTTCAGGAGATGCAAGATGAATTTAAGTGACGTAAACTTTCCAATGACGTCTTGATGCCAATCCTATAGTCATGATTCTACTTCAACTCCTCAATTAAATACACATACACCTAGTCTTCAGAGTAAACTACTCATCTATCACAGTCTAAGCTCAGATTGAAGTCATTTAAATAAAAAAAAATAGTTCAGCCTGCAAATCAATAGTCAGAATTATTTAAGAAATCAATCTGTTGTTTATTCAAAACATTCATTTTACATTACATTAGTTATTATATCTGGCTTTTTTCTCTTTTTCAATTTTAAGAAGAAAACATCTGAGATTCATAATATCAAACATAACCGACACATCATTTAAATGTCAAGAGCTATGAAAGGGCAACATGTTATAACAACAATAATCTTCAACTATGGCAATATGTTAAACATTAAAAACTTTGCTTATTTTAACTTTTCTTTAAATTAGAAAGTGTAAATCATTGCTATGAAATCTCATTTTGCTTCATGACATTCTTTTCATGTTTCTGTGGTTTACTATAGAGATATCTTGAATAGATAGAAAATAAAAAAATGGTGGTGGGTGTCAGAAGATAATTGTCTAATCTTATATTTGATTTACTGTATCATTTTAGAAATAAGGCTGCATTATCAACTGTGTAAATATATATAATGTTAAAGGTGTCCATCTGTTTGTTTAATTTACTTTTTTTTACTTTAACAGAAGTTGAAGGATAAACTATCACAAGAAAATAATGATAATTAAATTTATAGTCGTAGGGATATTTTCTTCATTTGGAATATTAGATAAAATTGTTTCCATTGTTCTAGATTGTCTTTCATGTTGACTTTAAAATAAAATTGTCAAGACAAAATGGTGAATGTCAGTCTTAATATTTATTTGCCAAATACAATATTTTTTAAAACATATATACAGTCACCACAGTCACATTGATCATATTATCTTTTGTAAACCACTGCAACTTTAATAGAGACAAAAGATGCCAAGACTGTGACATCAATTTAAAATTCTATAGGTGAAACATTGGTATTTAGGAGGAAACATATCAGTTTCCATGCTGCATTTCCTCACTCAATGACTCCCCCAACAGGCGAATCTGTGAACATTCTCTCCTGTGGTGCTCCCCAACAGGGTAGCTAACACACTATTTGTCCCATGAGTTCTCCTCGACCATGTGATAATCTCCACACATCAACCTCCCTATGGCAGGATTTGGCCTCCATAATGCATTCCCACTTTGACCTTGACGTGTCTTTCCCGGGGTCTTCATTTAAATGTCCTTTTGTTGCTGGATTTGGTCCAGGACATCTTTTTCAATGAAAAGTTTGTCTTAATGTAGGGGAATGCATCATTTAAGTATTTAGGGGGATTTTAGGTATGACATTGACCTTTTGATGATTAATATCATTATCAAACATTAAACTGTAACTAATTAAACCATTTTCCAATTGTATCAATCTTCTCTATAAAGGTCCTTCAAGTCAAGACATACCCATTCTCTGTTGCAGATAAGACATTATTCAATTAAAAATTGTACTAACGGATCTACAATTTCAAATAAGGGCATCTGCTAATTGAATAAATGTAAATATACATGTTTTAGTCAAATAAACTAGAAAATGCCTTAATGAACAAGAATCACGTTCATCAAACTCAACACAAGAAGGGCTCCTATTCCATGCCAATTATAATGCATATATCATGAAAGAATATATTCACATATGTATCTGCTGGGTTGGAAATAAAGCACATACATTGAAATGCTCCTACAACACTGATTATTTTTTACTTTGTTTACTACACTTAGTGATCTTTATTTGTGCTTTGTGAGTACATATATATAAGGTACTAAAATGTTTAAGATATTTTTGATTTGTTAGACACCAGGAACAATATTTTGGGTGGAAAATGTCAAAGAATGTAAAATTAATTATTTATTTCTACACCTGATTATCATACAAACATTATGAAACATTCTTGATCAAGTTTAAGCTTTTGTGTTCAGAGCTTAGCTGGAAACTTACATTGAAAACAGTTAAACATGCAACACTAAACTTTCCCAGCAACATGTGACCAAAACAATGTCATTGGCTACCAATTGATTTGCATGACACATTGAGTCATCTATCATGTTCAGTAAAACTTTTAATGTTGTTTATTACACTGATCCTGGCAACAATTCCAGGAATATATTAACAACTTTTTTATTTGGTTTGGCAAGTTCTTTAAACATAAAGATCATAATGTTTTAGGCTCTAGCCCAGTTAGTCTTTTTTTCATTGAGGTAGACTCACTGCTACAAATTATTTTCTTTATCTAACAATAAAAAAGTGTACAATTTTTGACCTTGTAGGATGAAATTAATTTTAGCAAATAGTTTATTTAATGTTATTATTATTAATATCAGTTTTTTATCATTAATGTTTTGTTATTGTTTTTGTCATGCTAAGTACACCTGTTAACACTTAAAATCGTATAATTTTCTTGACTATGTATTCTATGTGCTACGCAATTTTTAATATTTTTTTATTATCTTAAATGTTTATTTTAAAGCAAAATTTTAAAGAAGTAAAAAAAGTTTACATTTTTTAAGTTGTATTAGTCATTTGGTATTTGTATGTTGTTTTGAACTAATAGATAGATACACTATTCTACATGCATACATATCTTAAGGTATTACAATTGCTTTATTGCTAAAAACAAAAACTTAAATATTTGATTTGTCTGATTATGGTGTTATTTAAAACAGTTATTTACACACTTTTCTCAAACTTTTTTCAAACTCTTCACACAGTTCTCTTTTAAGTAGAGAAGGTAAAAGAATCCTAAAATGGAATTGTCACACCAACCGACCACAATTAAAATATATTTATTTTCTTTAAGGCTTGTTTTGTGGATTCCATCTAATAACAACATTTTAACATCATGGAAATGGAGATCTGTGTATTGTGATTATAAAAGCACCAATAAATGTAAATATAAGTCTTCACCAAGATGTCAAATAAGTTTGATCAATGATAAAGCTGCTGAAAATCAACTTGACCGAATAATTGTAACACTTTTAAGGAAAAGTTCATGAATATCAATGAATTAAAAGCATTTATTAATTCGATTTAACATTCACGACAAGGTAAGATAATTTATTTAATCACAACAAAATCATTTTTATGTGAAAGAACACTGAACTCATAAATTACAAATCATTTGATCTGCAAAATGTCTTATGGGTATGATTTTTTCTTTTTGTTTTACCATACATCAATTTTTTTAAATGCATCTGTGCAATACAATGAATGTGAAATGTTTTAGTAGTGTTTTAAGTAGCCACATCTGTTTAAAAAATATCCTTATTTTAGGTTTAATCATATTTTGCACCAACAAAACTATGAATAACACTGAGTGTACCTACTGAATAGAAACAACACCATAGTAGTGTTGAATGTTAAACATTTACAACAATAACAAGTGTAATTCTATACACTTGAAGTGTACTTTTTTAACACTTGCTGGTGCTGTATTATCACTCTAAATTCTATACTCAGTGTTTTATTAACACTTGATAGAAAGGGACCATATATGCTCCCAAGAAGTGTTAAAATCAACTCTTTGTGTTCATTTGACACTGCCTTTTTTACTATGTAGTGTTACTGGAAAGTCCCATGATCTAAACGAAACTGAAAGTGTGTCACTACATGATGATCAAAATATGAAAGGACATGCATCTTCTGACAAAACTCTACACTATTTCTATTCTAATCTTATAAAATAAAGAAAATTCTTCAAGATGCAACACTTCAAAGCTGTGCTTCTGGATCTGTCTGTAAGCTGTGTACTCCATTACAGCACAAATGTGTTTCTCATGCAGAAGAGAAATGTGTCTGTGCTTCTTCTCCTCTGGATCACAGCTGCTGTCAAGTGGATGTTTCTCCGGTGTTTTCTGAAGAACAGCTGGAGAGAAGCGACGGTGCGCCTCTGCGTCTCAGTGTCCTGTCTGCTGTGTCCGGTGTATGAAAGCGCAAAGACGCTTCTCGTGAACGCGCCGCCGGAGAACTGGAGCGGATGTTTGGCTTGCCCTGGAAGAACCATCATTGCCACATCGGCAACTTTTATCGCTTGTTTGTTTTGGGAAGTCAGATTTTCGGACACCAAACGCAACAAGGAGAGTGCAGAATGCGCGGAGACGAAACAGAAGAACCGCGCGCTCTTCATGCGTGTGGTGCGTTATTCCAAACCGGATGCGCCTTTACTGTGTGGAGCGTTTGTGTTCCTTTCACTTGCTGTCATATGTAAGTTTTGTGAATGCCATCTTGACCTGTATGTTGTTGGAACCCGTTTAAAAGTTTCAAAACTTTCTCCTTTGTTTCAAGGCGACATGTTCATCCCCTTTTACACTGGGAAGGTGATTGACATCTTGGGGGAACGGTACCAGCCCAACAGCTTCATGTCAGCAATCTTTTTCATGGGTCTCCTCTCATTGGGAAGGTACTCGTTTTTATTGCTCCATGAGTACTATTTCACAACTTTGCATTGTCAGATTACTTATCAACGCAGACCATTCCCAGATGGCACATGTACACCTGTAACATGTCTGCTGAGGTTTAAGAGATCTGGAAAACATCTGCTTTGTAATATCATCTGCTAAACATCTTAAAGATGTTGTGCATCCATTCTATATCATAAACATCTTAAAGATGTTGTGCATCCATTCTATATCATAAACATCTTAAAGATGTTGTGCATCCATTCTATATCATAAACATCTTAAAGATGTTGTGCATCCATTCTATATCATAAACATCTCAAAGCTGTTGTGCATCCATTCTATATCATAAACATCTTAAAGCTGTTGTGCATCCATTCTATATCATAAACATCTTAAAGATGTTGTGCATCCATTCTATATCATAAACATCTTAGAGCTGTTGTGCATCCATTCTATATCATAAACATCTTAAAGATGTTGTGCATCCATTCTATATCATAAACATCTTAAAGATGTTGTGCATCCATTCTATATCATAAACATCTTAAAGATGTTGTGCATCCATTCTATATCATAAACATCTTAAAGATGTTGTGCATCCATTCTATATCATAAACATCTTAAAGATGTTGTGCATCCATTCTATATCATAAACATCTTAGAGCTGTTGTGCATCCATTCTATATCATAAACATCTTAAAGATGTTGTGCATCCATTCTATATCATAAACATCTCAAGGCTGTTGTGCATCCATTCTATATCATAAACATCTTAAAGCTGTTGTGCATCCATTCTATATCATAAACATCTTAAAGATGTTGTGCATCCATTCTATATCATAAACATCTTAAAGATGTTGTGCATCCATTCTATATCATAAACATCTTAAAGATGTTGTGCATCCATTCTATATCATAAACATCTTAAAGATGTTGTGCATCCATTCTATATCATAAACATCTTAGAGCTGTTGTGCATCCATTCTATATCATAAACATCTTAAAGATGTTGTGCATCCATTCTATATCATAAACATCTCAAGGCTGTTGTGCATCCATTCTATATCATAAACATCTTAAAGCTGTTGTGCATCCATTCTATATCATAAACATCTTAAAGATGTTGTGCATCCATTCTATATCATAAACATCTTAGAGCTGTTGTGCATCCATTCTATATCATAAACATCTTAAAGATGTTGTGCATCCATTCTATATCATAAACATCTTAAAGATGTTGTGCATCCATTCTATATCATAAACATCTTAAAGATGTTGTGCATCCATTCTATATCATAAACATCTTAAAGATGTTGTGCATCCATTCTATATCATAAACATCTTAGAGCTGTTGTGCATCCATTCTATATCATAAACATCTTAAAGATGTTGTGCATCCATTCTATATCATAAACATCTCAAGGCTGTTGTGCATCCATTCTATATCATAAACATCTTAAAGCTGTTGTGCATCCATTCTATATCATAAACATCTTAAAGATGTTGTGCATCCATTCTATATCATAAACATCTTAGAGCTGTTGTGCATCCATTCTATATCATAAACATCTTAAAGATGTTGTGCATCCATTCTATATCATAAACATCTTAAAGATGTTGTGCATCCATTCTATATCATAAACATCTTAAAGATGTTGTGCATCCATTCTATATCATAAACATCTTAAAGATGTTGTGCATCCATTCTATATCATAAACATCTTAAAGATGTTGTGCATCCATTCTATATCATAAACATCTCAAAGCTGTTGTGCATCCATTCTATATCATAAACATCTCAAAGCTGTTGTGCATCCATTCTATATCATAAACATCTTAAAGATGTTGTGCATCCATTCTATATCATAAACATCTCAAAGCTGTTGTGCATCCATTCTATATCATAAACATCTTAAAGCTGTTGTGCATCCATTCTATATCATAAACATCTTAAAGATGTTGTGCATCCATTCTATATCATAAACATCTTAGAGCTGTTGTGCATCCATTCTATATCATAAACATCTTAAAGATGTTGTGCATCCATTCTATATCATAAACATCTTAAAGATGTTGTGCATCCATTCTATATCATAAACATCTTAAAGATGTTGTGCATCCATTCTATATCATAAACATCTTAAAGATGTTGTGCATCCATTCTATATCATAAACATCTTAAAGATGTTGTGCATCCATTCTATATCATAAACATCTTAGAGCTGTTGTGCATCCATTCTATATCATAAACATATTAGAGCTGTTGTGCATCCATTCTATATCATAAACATATTAGAGCTGTTGTGCATCCATTCTATATCATAAACATATTAGAGCTGTTGTGCATCCATTCTATATCATAAACATCTTAGAGCTGTTGTGCATCCATTCTATATCATAAACATCTTAGAGCTGTTGTGCATCCATTCTATATCATAAACATCTTAGAGCTGTTGTGCATCCATTCTATATCATAGACATCTTAAAGATGTTGTGCATCCATTCTATATCAAAAACATCTTAAAGATGTTGTGCATCCATTCTATATCATAGACATCTTACAGACATCAGTGATGTCTGGTAGATCAAACAATATCTGCCAGATGTTTTGCAGATGATAATGCAGACATTAAATACATGTCTGCCAGATGTCTTAGTGCTATCCGGGTAAATATAGTATATGTACAAATTTCTTGTTGGCTGTTTATGTTGCATCTGGGGTATGTGGCAGTGGAGGACAATTTAAAGCAAACAAAAACGATGTGTGGATATACTGTAAACTTATGTGTTTGTATTATCCTTGTTCACAGTTCCATGTCCTCTGGGTTGCGTGGAGGTCTCTTCATGTGCACTTTATCCAGCCTGAACAAGAGAGTTCGTCTCATGCTCTTTCATGCTTTGGTCAAACAGGAGATCGGATTTTTCGAGGATAAAAAGACAGGTAGGATCAGTTGATAAGGAAAACTCAAATCAAAACAAACGTAAAGTTTGTTATTGTGATATGTTAGTGTGATAAGTTCTCACCTTAAACTTAACCACAGACCAAACAATATAAACTTCCTTCCTCTTAATGTGTTCCCTGTTTTCTCTGATATCAAGGGGACCTGACATCACGTTTGTCCACCGACACCAGATTAATGAGTCAATCAGTGGCAATGAATGTGAACATCCTTCTGCGCAGCTTGATCAAGAGTGTTGGCGTTCTGTATCTGATGGTTAGCCTGTCATGGAAACTCACCCTGCTTACTTTCATTGAAGCTCCACTGATTGCCATCACTCAAAAAATTTACAACACACACTATGAGGTTTGATTATCTGTTCTAAGCATAACGAAACAATAATTGATACCATGCTTTGAAAAATGTAATGAAAGTTCTGTTCAAAATCAGTCATGGTCTGGTGGTTAGAGAGTTGGACTTGTAAGCAGAAGGTTGCGGGTTCCAATCTCACTGCCAGCAGACAATGACTGAAGTGTCCTTGAGCAGGACACCTCCCCAGTTTGCTCTGAAGTGATAGTTGGCAACTGCAAAATACTGTAAGTTGCTTTGATTAGAAGCGTTTGCCAAATTAATAAATGTAAATGTGATTTCCTCTAGTTGTCCCAAACATGTATGAGTTCTGTTGAACAAGCATGAACAAGGATATTTAGAACAATGTTAGCCATTGGGATTTTTAGGTCACCATTACCTACCAAAGTAGAAAAAAATAAATGCAATGATGTGACGCAGAACTGCTAATTCTTTAGGGATATCTTTTTTTTGTTCTCATCAGAACTAAAAAACAATATCTAATGGTGCTCCAAAAATGTTTAACACTTTTTTGAGAAGCAGCTGCATGTTAAATTCTAAATACATAAAGCAAACTGTACTCAAGTGCTCAAGTGCTTTATTGTCAATTGTGAGCTGTAAAGCATACGTCACGACCTAAGTTACTTCTAAATATCTTTTTCTGTCTTTTTGTGTTCAAAAGTTGGTGACACCTCTTGCCAGACTTTTGTCAATGGTTTGCAGGCAACGCTTATTTGAGGTCCCTTTTATGCAACCATTTTGGGGAAATTCCATTGTCATTTATTTTTCCATTGTCAATTTCTGTTAATCTTTACTAACATATTATAGTAACATATGAACCGTCAAGGACAGCTCAATATCTCTCTTGTTTCATTGTTTATTTTATTGTCTCTGTTGTTTATTCATTTACTAGATAACTAAATATGCCACATGTAGTTTTCAAGTGGCTTGTCTTGTTTTCTGAAAATTGCGCTTTGTATCCTTGTGCAGCAATTATCAAAAGAAGTTCAGGACTCTGTGGCCAGAGCTAATGAGACAGCAGGCGAGGCTGTCGCTGGGATAAGGACTGTGCGCAGTTTTTACATGGAGCTTGGTGAAGCTCGTCGATATAATGATAGACTTACTGATACTCACAACCTGAAGACTCGCAGAGACACAGTGAGGGCGGTCTACTTACTGCTGCGACGGGTAGGTCTGTTTTAGAGATTACAATTTTGGCATCATCCTTATATAGTGTTTAATATTGTCTGAACTCACTTCATTTATTTTCACAGCTACTATCGTTAGGAATTCAAGTTTTGATGCTATACTATGGTCGTCAACTTATCAAATCCGGAAACATGACTACTGGCAACCTTGTGTCCTTCATCCTGTACCAGGGGGACCTTGGAAACTACATCAGGGTGTGGATTCATTTCAAATATATATCTTTCTTTCATATTTGGAAATGGTTAGTCAAACTTTGTCAAAGTATTTATGTTTTTCCGTTCAAAATAAAATGTCTGCCTTTATATTACAAATCCTGCGTAATGAAAACTGTTAAAGAAAGATCTGTTCCCTTTCTGTCGGTCTCTCGACGTTGTTTCGAAGAACAACAGTATGGGGTTCGCTCTTGAGAACCAATCGACTCTGACTTTATTTAAAAGGCCAATGAAATTTGGCGAATGAAATTTGGCGAATGAAATTTGCATGCCTTGCCCCGCCCCGGACATCCGGGTATAAAAGGGGAGACGGCGTGCTCATTCATTACCTTTTGTTCTTCGGAACCTGGCGGATGACTTCGAGTCTGAAGCAAGAATCGACTTCTGGCGATCATCTTCCTGCTGGTGTCACGACGCGGTTTGCAGCGGACTGTCCATCTTCGGCTCCCCTGAGCGTCCAGCAGAAGACAGAGAGTGTCTTCTCTTTCTTAAAAGAGCAATTTCTAACAGCGTGTTGCCTCATGACGCATAGCTGTTCCCTTGGTTGCGGCAAGCTTGTCCTAGATTGGGACACCCATGATGTCTGCCTCGGGTGTTTGGGTCTCCAGCACGCTGAGGCGGCATTTATGGGACCGACCTGCCCGCATTGCGAGCAGATGTCGATCAAGACGTTGCGGTCACGGGTGGCTTCTTTCCTTGGAGAACGAGCCACCATTTCATCAGCTCCTTTGGGATCGTTGGCTGCGGCTGTGGCACGGTCGGCGGTCTCGAGGAGCGGCGTCCGTGATTACGAGGGCTCTATAGATGCCACCCCGTCAGCCTCTGGCTTGCGGAGCGTCTATACCTCAGCACGCTCGTCTACCCCATCAGTGAGAGATGGTACGCTGTCTCTCGCTTCCCTCCGGGATGAGGACGAGCTGTCTGTCGCAGCATCGGAGGGTGACCTGCTAGCCTCGGAGTCGGAGGACATCCTGGAGTTTCCGCCTCCGGCGGGTAAGTCCCGGGATGATCCGGATCCTGAGGTGGCGGCCATGCTTTCCAGGGCCGCCGCGAGCATTGGGCTTCAGTGTACGGCCCCGCCGTCACCCCAACGTTCGCGGCTGGACGCATGGTACCTGGGATCCGAGTGGGGCGCAAAGCCACGCCCGATCCCAGTGCCATTCTTTCCGGAGGTGCACGAAGAGATTACGAAGTCGTGGAATGCGCCGTTCTCGGCGCGTACAGGGCAGACGGGCTCTTCCACCCTCACTTCCCTCGATGGGGGGGCAGCAAGGGGTTACGTTGACATACCCCAGGTGGAGCGGACTGTTGCGGTGCACTTGTGCCCTCAGACTGCTTCTACCTGGAGGGGTCAGCCGAAACTTCCATCCAAGGCGTGTAAGATCTCTTCGACCCTCGGGTCGAAGGCTTACGCTGCCGCTGGACAGGCTGCTTCCTCGCTCCATGCCATGGCCATCCTGCAGGTCCACCAGGCCAAGGCTCTTTAGGAGCTAGACGAGGGAAGTTCTGACACCGAAGTTCTGCAGGAGCTGCGCACTGCGACTTACCTGGCCCTTCGGGCCACTAAGGTTACGGCGCGTGCCCTGGGTCGGACGATGTCCACTTTGGTGGTCCAATAGAGACACCTCTGGCTTAACCTTGCGCAAATGCGTGAGGCCGAGAAAGTCCGCTTTCTCGATGCCCCCATTGCGCAGGGTGGGTTGTTTGGAGACACGGTGGAGAACTTCTCTCAGCAGTTTTCCGCCGTGCAGAAGCAGACGGAGGCTATCAAGCATATCCTCCCTCGCCGCAGCCAGGCCGCCCCCGTGCCGTCTAGGCTCCGTGCATCGTCTGCTCCCAGACAGCCTCGCCCCTCCCAACCGACCACTCCGGTTGTATCTCCCCCTGAGGTGGCGACCCGGAGATCGGCGACCCGGAGGAGAGCGACTCCTCCCAGTCAGCAACCACCCCGCAGGAAGCGCGGGAAGCGGTCCTGACGGGAGACAACCAGCGGAGGAGACACCACCATGCCCGGCCCAGGACATTCGATCTCCAAAGTGGCCGGTGCGGGACGATCCTGCCACGTCCCAACTCGTGCCGGGCCCTTTTCAGGGCCTGGCACCCACTTCCTCTCAAAAAGAGCTGTTTCCTCCTCTGGTCTTAAAACTCAACCGTTATCACTCTCCGAGCGACGGTGTACGGTTACAAGACGTTTCGTCAGTCCGACCCGACGTTGTGTCAACCCGACCCAACGTTGCGTCAACCCGACCCAACGTTGCGTCACGACTAGACGTTGCGTCACATCGGTGGAATTGCAGTCAGACACACGCTCAAACAGACGGTGTGCTACACTGCAAATCCCACAGGCAGGTAAGTACTCGGGACAGCAAGCCCCTAGGGGATCCGTCCCCAGGCAGAGCGGCTGTCCTGAGAGCCACAGAACCCCCCTCCATGGAGATGGTGAAGGAGATCGTTCCTCTGGTCCCACTGGCCCAACGACTGTACGCATGGTCCATGCTAGGCAGACCGGGGCGGTGGCTAGACCGAACAATCCGTCTCGGCTATGCGATCCAGTTCGCCAGACACCCTCCCAAATTTCGGGGAATCCTTCATACCTCGGTACGAGGGAAGGATTCCGCCGTCCTTCGGGCAGAGGTGGCGACTCTTTTGGCAAAAGAAGCGATCGAACCCGTTCCCATGGCCGAGATGTCGTCGGCTTCTACAGCCCGTACTTCATTGTCCCCAAGAGAGGTGGAGGGCTGCGCCCAATTCTGGACCTGCGTTCACTGAACAGGTGTCTATACAGACTTCCGTTCAGAATGCTAGCACAGAAGCGCATCCTCGAGTCTGTCAGACACGAGGATTGGTTCGTGGCGATCGACCTGAAGGACGCGTACTTTCACGTCTCGATACTTCCTCGGATCAGACCGTTCCTACGGTTCGCCTTCGAAGGTCGGGCGTACCAGTACAAGGTCCTGCCCTTCGGGCTGTCCCTATCTCCCCGCGTCTTCACGAAAGTCGCGGAAGCCGCACTATCCCCCCTCAGAGAGCAGCGCGTGCGTGTACTAAACTATCTCGACGACTGGCTCATCTTGGCTCACTCGCGAGATTTAGTATGTACACACAGGGACATGGTGCTTCAGCACCTAAGCCGATTGGGTTTACAGGTCAACCGGGAGAACAGCAAGCTCGCCCCAGTGCAGAGCATCTCTTATCTCGGTATGGAACTAAACTCTGTCACCATGTTTGCACGACTCACGGAGGAGCGTGCTCAAGCCTTGCTGCGAAGCCTGAGCAAGTTCAGGCGTCCAGTGGTCTCCCTGAAATATTTTCAGAGGCTCCTGGGGCATATGGCATCCACGACTGGGGTTATCACACTCGGGTTGATGCACATGCGACCACTTCAGCATTGGCTTCAGAGTCGGGTTCCGAGGAGCGCGTGGCGCACAGGCACCAGGCGGATTGCCATCACGCCTCAGTGTCGGAGCACCCTAGCCCCATGGTCCTCCAGGACCTTTTTACGAGCGGGAGTACCCCTCGGACAGGTTTCGAGGCGCGTTGTGGTGACAACGGACGCCTCCCTGTTGTGCTGGGGAGCAGTGTGCAACGGGCATGCAGCTTCGGGTCGATGGACGGGTCCCTGACTGTACTGGCATATCAATTGCCTGGAGTTGTTAGCGGTCATGCTCGCCCTCAGGAGGTTTCTATCTCTAGTGAGAGGCAAGCATGTGCTGATCCGCTCCGACAGCAGGGCCGCGATAGCGTACATCAACCGCCAAGGCGGGATGCGCTCGTGCCGCTTGTCACAACTTGCCCGACCCCCTACTCCTCTGGAGTCAGCAGAAGATAAGATCTCTGCGAGCCGTATTTCTCCCAGGCTACCTGAACCAGACAGCCGACGCGCTCTCTCGTCAGACGCCGCCTCGAGGAGAATGGCGACTCCATCCTGGGACGATCCAGCTGATATGGGAACTGTTTGGCCAGGCGCAGGTGGACCTGTTTGCCTCGCCAGACAACACCCATTGCCCTCTGTGGTATTCCTTGACCGAGGGCTCCCTCGGCACGGATGCCCTAGCGCACAGCTGGCCCCGGGACAAGTGGAAGTACGCCTTCCCCCCAGTGAGCCTTCTTGCACAGGTCCTGTGCAAGGTCAGGGACGAGAAACACCAGATCCTGTTAATTGCGCCATACTGGCCCAACCAGGCTTGGTTCGCAGAGCTAATACCTCTAGCGATAGCTCCCCCCTGGCCCATTCCCCTGCGGAAGGACCTTCTGTCCCAGGGGAAGGGTACGGTATGGCATCCGCGACCAGACCACTGGAATCTCCATGTCTGGTCCCTGGACGGGACGAGGAGATCCTGAACGAATTGCCTCCGGCGGTGGCGGACACAATTGTTCAGGCGAGGGCACCAACCACGAGGCGTTTATACGCTGCAAAGTGGCGCATCTTCCCGTCCTGGTGCTCTTCACACGGTGAAGAGCCGGAGCATGTGCGATCAGTGCAGTGCTGTCCTTTCTCCAGGAGAAACTAGAGGACAACCTTTCGCCATCTACGCTCAAGGTATATGTTGCCGCGATTGCCGCACACCATGAGCTGGTGGAGGGTAAGTCTCTCGGACAGCACAGCCTGGTCACAAGGTTCCTCAGGGGTGCGAGGCGGGTTAATCCCCCGCGTCCACGCTCCATACCCTCTTGGGATCTCGATGTGGTCCTAGCGGGCCTTTCCGAGACTCCTTTCGAGCCCCTAGTACAGTCTGACCTTCCTCGTCTCACGGGGAAGACAGCACTCCTAGTAGCGCTCGCCTCTATCAAGAGGGTAGGGAACCTACATGCACTCTCCATGTCCGACGAGTGCCTACAGTTCGGGCCGAATAACTCTCACGTTATCCTGAGACCCCGACCCGGCTACGTGCCCAAAGTTCCTACCACCCCCTTTCGGGATCAGGTAGTGAACCTGCAGGCGCTCCCCACGGGGGAGGAAGACCCAACTCCTTCAGTGCTGTGTCCAGTACGAGGTACGAGCATTACGCTTCTACCTGGAACGCACACAGAGCTTCAGGATCTCTGAGCAGCTTTTTGTCTGTTATGGAGGTCAGCAAAGAGGGAGAGCTGTCTACAAACAGAGATTGGCACACTGGATCGTGGATGCCATTTCCATGGCTTACCGATGCCAGAACCTGCCATGCCCACTCGCAGTGAGGGCTCACTCTACTAGGGGTGTAGCCTCCTCGTGGGCATTGGCTCAGGGCGCCTCTCTGGCAGACATCTGCACAGCTGCGGGTTGGGCTACGTCCAACACCTTTGCAAGGTTTTATAACCTCAGGGTGGAACCAGTATCAGCTCGGGTTTTACGCAGGAAGAACTAGCCACTGGCCGGGCGTACGCCTGCGAAAGAGCCTTCTTCCCTTTTCAGGTGAGTTCAGTGCTCTAATCTACCTCTCTACTTCCCCTACGGGTGAGTATAGGTAACCTAATTCCATCACTCAGTACCTCCATGGTAACAGGCCGGGCGGAGCGGACCTTGTAACCAGGCTGAACATCGGAGTGAGCTGCCCTTTTCAGGTGAGCCCCTTTCTTCAGCCAGTGCTCCGTACGTAGTGGCTCCCCCCTCAGGGGTGGCCCCGTACGAGGTTATTCCTTCACCAGAATTCCCCCATTAGGTGAATGTGTGATCTCCCTCACGTGGTGCTCCCAAAATACAGGTAGCAATGCACACTAATTTTTCCATGAGTTTTCTGCCCTTATCAGGTGAGACCATTGGTACATCTCCACATGTTAACCTCCCTACGGTAGGATGTGGCCTCCGTAACGCACTCCCTCCTTGAAGGGGCCGCGTTTCCCAGTGCAGTTCACGGTCGGGCGGCTATCTCGCTGTAGAGATAGGAAGGCCGTCGCCCGTGGAGACCGGTGGTAAGTTACCTCTCACCTTTTTGTTAAAAAGCTCTGGGACGTGTTACCATTTCCCCACTGGAAGGTTACGCTCTCACGTAGAAGCACAGACCATTGGACCCGCTCGAGCCTGTCAGGGTTGCTCCGCTAGAGATCGTGACGCAGCACAGCGCCGTGGCGTGTTACATAGGAACCCCATACTGTCGTTCTTCGACACAACGTCGAGAGACCGACAGAAGGGGAACGTCTAGGTTACTATTGTAACCCCGGTTCCCTGATGGAGGGAACGAGACGTTGTGTCCTTTCGTGCAACGTCGCTGTGCTGCTCGCTGCAGCGATCGTGAGTCATCCTTACGTTCCTCAGCACAAAAGGTAATGAATGAGCACGCCGTCTCCCCTTTTATACCCGGATGTCTGGGGCGGGGCACGGCATGCAAATTTCATTCGCCAAATTTCATTGGCCTTTTAAATAAAGTCAGAGTCGATTGGTTCTCAAGAGCGAACCCCATACTGTCGTTCTTCGACACAACGTCTCGTTCCCTCCATCAGGGAACCGGGGTTACAATAGTAACCTAGACGTTTCATAGAGCCAAACAAGTTTTTTTGAATTACACAGATAAGTATTTTAATCAGAATCAAGACAGAAACAGTTATCACAAAATCATAATACAAGATCACAATACAACGAGGAGACCGGATAAACAACAAGGGAACATGGAGGCTCATGCAGGACACAAGGGTAGACACAGGACTGCAAACCTCCAAGACGGTGCTGGTCGGCACCAGAATCCGGGGGACCAAGGAGGAGTCTTCCTCGAAGAGAGCCAGGGTGGCCAGGTGATGCCTTTGGTCTCAGGAGATAAGGGATGCCCTTAGCTTCGTGGGACTCGGGGACAAGCATGACATCTGGAGACATGGAGATTACTTTGGCTTTGGAAGACATGGAGATCACCACACTGAGCCACTGAAGTGCCTTCGGAAGACAGCCTTCCCCAAAAAATCTATGGGGAACTTTGTCAGCTATGATGGCCGACCAGGCACAAGCTAGTTTCAAAACAAATACAGCCAGCCAAGTGGGGAATGGGTCTTTAAGATCTGGAGCAGAAGACAGGGCTTTAAGCTCTGAGCAGAGGAGCCGTTTTGTGACCGTTGGCCTTCCATGTTGAGCCGCCGTTGTGCATGCCCGGGAGAGCCTCAACATCTCGGTCTCCTCTTATGGCTGTGTGGTTGTCTGGAGTGTGGTTGTCCTCCAGTGAACACTCTTCCGCTTTAGGGAACATGATGAGGACGAGCAGATCATTGCACTTTGTGTTACAAAACTTTGTTCTGTTCCTCTGTTTTTCAGTCACTCGTCTACATGTATTCCAACATGTTAAACTCTGTGGGGGCAGCTGCTAAAGTCTTTGAATACTTAGACAGAAAGCCACTAGTGGGCATGGATGGAAATCTTCAACCAGAAAACCTGGCTGGCCAAGTCCACTTTAACGATGTCACCTTCTTTTACCCAAGTCGACCTGATCAACCAGCACTTAAGGTACAATATGTTCTTTATTACTCAACATATTTCCTAAACTTAGTGGGATTAAACAATATCAATGTATGGTTCATGCAAAAAATCATTTGTCATTATTTACTTTAAAAACGTATTAAAACACAAAAGAACAGATGTCAAGGAGTATATTTTTTCTTTAAAAGATATTGTGAAATGAATGGTAAAGAATGCTCTCATTCTTTATAACAATATGTTTGTTTTTACAAAAAATACTTTATACTTTCTGCTGAACCATTTCTTTTAAAGTGTTAAAAGTGTTTTTTGTTTGTTAATGCTGTTTCAAAACGTTAACTTTATTTGGTACAATGGTATTTTACTTTGCAAAATTTAGTTGGATATTTTATGTTAATCAATATCCTTTATTTTAGAACATCACTCTAGATCTGAAACCAGGTAAAATGACCGCTCTTGTGGGGATGTCAGGAGGAGGAAAGAGCACCTGTGTGAGTCTGCTGGAGAGATTTTACCACCCTCAGCAAGGACAGATTCTGTTAGATGGAAAGCCAATACAAAACTATCAACACAAATACCTACACCAGAAGGTAAAACCCATGATGTAAAAAATATTTATTTTACTCAATTTACTCCTAAAGAACAAAGTACAATGGGAACAACTGTTTTACAGTTAGTCACATAGGACTAAGATTATTATATAAAGTTTTGGGGAAAATTTCTGGCTACCGTTTAACAAGGTGTTCTCGCGTTTTATTTTTTATAGGTAGCCATGGTGGGTCAAGAACCTGTGCTTTTTTCTGGCTCCATCAGGGACAACATAACTTACGGTTTGACTGGTTGTGATCAGAAGAAAGTGGAGGAAGCAGCCAGAGAAGCTAATGCACATGAATTCATCTGTAAACTAGAAGAAAAATACAACACAGGTGAATAATCGTTTTTTACCATAGGTCCGTGGTTAGCATGCTTAATATAAAACATTCATGTATTTTATGTAGTTAAAACAAAACATAATGTTTTGTCAGCATTAAGTATTTAGGTTTAACATTGTTATTTTTAGTATTAATATTTTTTTTTATTTAATCCTATCCTGTGGTTGGAGAAAATTATTTGACATTTTAGTATTCTAGTAATTTTTTATAAGCCATCATGGCATTTGAATGTTTATGTCAAAGTGAATTCGACACTGTTTTTACGTATGTGTTTCATGTGGATTTGAATAAGATGTTGGAGAGCGTGGTTGTCTTCTCTCTGGGGGTCAGAAGCAGCGTATTGCTATCGCCAGAGCTCTGATCAGACAACCTCAGGTCCTCATACTGGATGAAGTAACCAGCTGCCTGGACACTGAGAGTGAACGCATGGTATTGACATAATATTCGTTATTCTCATCTCTTTTCAACTAAACATTTCAATGCACTTTGAATATAGCGAAAGCTTGTGGTGTATTAAAGAATGAAGAACTATTTATAACTGAAGATACCTAATGCTTTACTTGACCTAACACAACTTTTGCTTAATTTCTTTTCATAGGTTCAGCATGCTCTTGCCCAGCGACCCAACCAGACTTTACTGGTGATTGCCCACAGGCTAAAAACAATTGAAATGGCTGACCAGATCATTTTAATTGATTGTGGGGAACTTGTGGAGCAGGGAACCCACCAGGAGCTGATGGAAAGGAAAGGAAATTATTATAAATTGAGAGAGAGGCTGTTTGCTGAGGAAAATGTAGCTGATGACAAAGAGTTGAAGCAGGAATGATGCCCTTAAGCATTTAAAAACCAACTACTGTCTATGAAAAACCTTCTTTTTTTTGTCCATGAAACAACATTAGTTTCTCTTCATTCATTTAAAATATTATTTCTGCCTGCTTAAGTTATTTTAACAATATAACTTTCACTGGAACTTTGCTAGTCTAGGAAAAATCATATAATAAAACTGCATTTTATGTTCTTATCTCTTCAGTTGTGAGAAATATGTATTTTTCTTTATGTATAAAGCCATAGATAAAACACAATTTTAATTTTAGAGGCCTTTCCAGATATTGTGGCCATGTCCAGTGTCTGTTGAATGTATGTGAAAGCAATGTGAAAGACTGACATCATAACATGACACATGAAAACTGTTTTTAAAATCAATATTTCACAAAGCTTTTCCTCACACCAAATCTTACTGTTGTATTGCTTTAAAGTGAATAAAAACTTGTCTGAAAACAATACAGACCATCTTTTCTGTTACTTTTACATGTTGCTAAAGTCTAAAGAATAAAAGGAAATTACTAACTCACACTGGCCTTTACAAAATTCTCATATTATTTCACCACTGTAATATGTTACTCACTCTTGTTTCGAAAAATCACCATCACAAGATCACAACAAAATATTGAAACGAATACTGCACAAAGAAGAGAGAATGTTTTATTGATAAACCATGGTTATACACGTTTTTACACTTTTGCTGTCTTGGCTGGACCAACTACATCTGCATCATGGAATCTAGGGAGTTCATTTCCCAGAACACATTTCTCTTCCGCACCTTCACTGTCAATGGTAACAAGGTAGGCCACACCCCCACTGGAACCATCTCGATTCATTGCAAGTGTCAAACCTGGACATATGGTAGAGTGTGAGTGAAAAAGTCTTACAATCTTATAACATAAACAAAAACTTATAGAATTACACAAACTTAAAAATTAGCTTTTGAAACATTGAGTAACTGCTAAAGTCTGTCCCTTATAAATGGTATGTTATAACAAATAAGCAGTCTACAGGGATCTACAACCGGTAACACAACAAAAACAGAATTGGGTAACGCACTGTTGATCACAAACTCCTGGCATTCCTGTCGGGTCATTCTCGGCCTGTATTCAGCATCCACAAAACCATAAATGTAGGCGCTTCCAGAGCCACCTACTGCAAATGGCTGTCTGGTTATCAACCCATTAAGGGTTGCATAGACCTGAAAACCAAAAATGAGCACATAAATAATCAAAGGTATGAGCTAGTATTACTTTAAATTGGTAAATTCTTTTTATTTAGACTTTTGGTTCTCACACATGCAAACACACATAATTCTTACCTGTCCGCCTTTTTTCTTGTCCCATCCACCCACAATGAGATGAGCGGAAAGTTCTTCTTTGTATTTGTAAGAGATGTTTTTAACAAGGGTTGCTGCTGAGCGCACTAAAGGGTCTTCCCCCACCTCAACACTGTTGTGTAAAGAAAATACACGATCTGATATAAATATTGCATGCTGCATGTGAATTAACAATGAAGTAGTGTGAATCGAATCTGTCACCTGTGGACGTCCAGCTGATAGTTCACAATCTCAGCAATAGTTTGAGCATCAGCCGCTGATCCAGACAAAGCACAGTAGATCTTATCATGGAGAAGGGAGAGCTTGTTCATCACACGGTTCACCACTGAAGCTCTGGAACACCAACAATTGAAACTTCATTCAAACACGTTCTTCATAAACATACAAAGCCTGGCTAATTTACTAATGGGTTCAATGTATATTTGTATTAATTGATTGAAAAAGAACCCAAAACCCGTACATTGGACATACAGTGCCCACCTATGCATTGTATAGATTCACTGTGTGTATCTGGGGTCAGGGACAGCTATATGTGTTCTGTGTGTGTTCTTCATTCCTATTTAAAATGTGTTATCTTGAAAACATCTGTAATACATCTTTAAGACGTCTTTGGTCAGATCTCATATTGACCTATAAGTTAAACAACAGCTTCTTCTAAGATGTTCAGGAGATGATTATACACAGCACATGTTTTCCAGATCTTGAAGATGTCTTGAAGATGTAATGTGGACTCACCCTGCGGAAACTCTGGAGTCGGAACCAAGCACAACACCACCATCGAACTCTATGGCAATAATAGTCGTCTAAAAAAATAAAAAGTTAACAAACATTTAAAGACAAAGTGATTACATTACAGCACTGATGTTCTTAAATGGAACAACAGTTGTGTTTAAATAAGTGATTTGTACTCACTCCCATTCTGAGTCCAGTGGATGTGCCATCACTGCCAAGGTTGCAAATACTTCCTTGCATTTTGTTCGGTAAGATTGATTCGATTCAGATATATTAAGAGTTATAAAATACAAGTTGCTCGAATGTGTCGACAAGACAACAACTCACCAGTCTTACTTTCACTTTCGATTTGTAAACCGACGCGTCATGACGCTGTTCAGTTCCATCTTTCCAAAGCAACATTCAGGGATTACTTGGATAAACTCGATTAATGAAAATATTGCCTCTACACTTTGTTCTAAATACACAGATGAATGTATAAAAAAAGTCCATGTGATAGACACTTATAGAGTGCATTAAAACCATAACCCCTATACAACTTAATAGAAAATGTCAAAACTTATAGGCTTTATGTTAACCTGACTGTATGCTCTTTAAGGTTAACTCAACTTTGGACTTAGTTTATAATACTTTTTAATGACTAACTATGTATTGCAGTAAATTAACTTCTCTACAGAACATGATTTTCCATTTGAGATGTATTTGCGTAGTAAAATCCGTTGAACTTAATTCTTTTAAGTCAACATGAATCACATTGTCTTTGCAGAACACTATTTTACTCCAAGGTCTCTTTTACTATGACTTTTAACAGTTGTTTAATCCTGTGTTTTCTTTCACCAAACATAAAATGAACACATTAAGGCAGGATGAATGAATTTCTTTGCTTTCGATGTACGTCGGAACCCCAAAATGGTTTTAACAATTTAGGCCTTAGGTATTATTGCTTATGTAAGATTAGTAGAAGTAGGAATGAATGGAATAGAAGTAATTAATTGAAGTATTTTATATTCTGTCACATAATGGGTTGCTCATGTTTGAGCAAGTTTTCTAGTTTATCTTCATATTTATAAACTACTTTATCCGTGGCCTTTCAAGCCACTTTGTAGAGTATAGCTGCTTTGGATAAAAGCGTTTCCTAAATGCCTAAATGTAACTGTAAATATTCGCCACACCGTTTGGGTTGTTGTGAAAAATTAACACATTTTCTGGCAAAGCATGTTTGCACAAAGATAATGCACAAAGCAGAATGATACTTTTTAAATGTTGCGTTTACAATGTACATTTATTGGAACAAACACCAATAAAAATCATTTAAAAATAAGCATGTGGCCATCTATTCCAAACTCGGTACAACAGGCAGTTTGTTTCCAGGGATCAACTGCCTTTCTGCTTCCTTCTCCGTCACAATGGCAAGATGCACAACTCCCCCGCTTACATTGTCTCGGTCCATAGCTAAAGAAAGAGCTTGGAAAAATCGTTGTGTTAATCATTTTGAGATAAAACGCACAGTAAAAAGTTGTAAGAGACAGTAGTGGTAAGATAAAATGGAAAGAGAGTAACTTTTAAAGCATGTGCAATATACCTTTAGTTGTAAAATTGAGACATTCTTCTCTTGTCATTCCAGATTTGAACTTGGCATCCACATATCCATAGATATAAGTGCTGCCAGATCCAGCAATAGTGAATTCTTGCTCCAAAATCATACCTCCAAGAGATACTTGGAACACCTAGTAAATAGAATTTAGTGTAAGTAAAAACCAGTTGGTATTGTAATTATGTCACTTTATATGCAAGTCAAGATTGCATGTTGAACAAGTTTGATTCCCTATGTGGGCACCATTTTAGAATCTGTAAAAGTTAGGTTTGAAGATTTTTTTTTTAACAGTATTTTATATGCATATGTCTGTTTGCATATATAAACAGTATGTCTATGGTTTATAAGTGACACCCTAGTTTGTGTGAAAGTTTTGAGTATAAATGCGGGATTTCAAATGATGTATCGCAATTGATTACATTCAGAATAATAATCGGTGTACTTAATAATCGGTGCATATTAATTTTGTATTCATTAATATATATATATATATATATTAATGAATACAAAATTCATGGCTGTCATGTTTGTGTATACATAATAAATGTCTGTGTACCGTGCATATTTAAAAGGAATATGCAGATGAATCCCTAACCCTATATATATATATATATATATATATATATATAGCCCTGGTATAAATAAGGATCAAGTTAACCTGCCTGTGAACATCCAGTCAGAAAATCAAATCCTGAGAAACCGGGCATTAAAAATTGGTTTTACATATTACTTTTGCCAAGAATGCAATCTTCATGGTCATACTCAGTCGATATAAAAGATATCAATGTTACATTCTTGCAAATGTTCCTTGCATTGTGTAAAATGATGTCATGCGAAAAAAGTGAATCAAAAACAACAAATTTCCCTGGGTTTTCACAAGCAGGGTCACTCATGAATTTTATAGATTTCGATCCATTTATCAAGACAACACTGCAGCTCATTTCTTTGTGCCTTGTATTCACTGGTAGGTTCAAAAAAGCCACAGTTAGAGTTTTCGATTCAAATGGATCCACGCATTCACACAGTCTTGATACCTGAGGTCCCCTCTTGCGGTCCCATCCAGCCACGATAAAACCAGCACTGAGTTCGTCTCGATGGTTATAGCAAAAGCTCCTCATAATGGACGCAGCAGATTGGACCAAAGGGGGTTCACCCATTTGGGTGCTAAAACAAACACATCAATAAAAAGGTGTTCAATTACATATGGATGAACTAAGTAACTAATGTGAAAATGAATATCCCCCATCATGACCTGTAGCTCTTGCTGTTGGTGAATAAAGGAGGATCAAAGCAAAGGGAAACGATGTTCTACCTGTGAAAGCTCAGTTGATGGATGACAGCATTCGTGACCGCCTGAGCATCAGCCAGTGATCCAGCCATACAGCAAAATATCTTGTCATGAACCTGGACAACTTTGTTGATCACCCTTGAAGATACATATTCTCTAAAAACAGAGGCATTGGCAGTTCAAGGCAAGTGTCTCAAAGTTAAAGCAACCAGAAACAAAGCCACTTACTCTCCCATTGAGGCCCTTGAATCAGACCCGATCACAACTCCACCGTCATATGTTACTGCAATGATGGTTGTCTAAAATCATACAAGGTCAAAATAACCACTTTTATTTGATTGTGCTTTAGAATGACATATGGAGAGAAAAACAAGCATTGATGCAATGTGCACGTGATGCTTTCACTTTCACATTTGACAACCCCCAAAAGTGTGATATGTAAAAAATGATGTTAAAACAATTTAAATGTGTGTGGTTCATTGTGCATTGGTATGGAAGAGTCTGGGTTCATGTTGAAACTCCACCACCGAACTTATATTTCTATTAAAAAGCAACTTGACTTACCCCAGTGCTGACTTTAGATGAGCGCCATTCACCGTTGATATTCATTTCTGCGCAAATGTGATTTTCTACACGTTTTTCTTCTATAGGTGATGTCGCTCTTTAGGCTCCTTGATGACGACTCTGAGCAGTCGTGACGAATTTCCTTATAGCGTGCGCGTTCCCGTGAACTTCATTCTTCATTGCGCTGAGTGACGATGGCTTCTCCCTTCGTGCTCGAACTTAACAGTGGAGGCTTCAGCTTTGAAAACTGTGTCAGGTAGGAGATAAAGAGGTGAAACGAGTACTGTAAGGTTCGTGGATAACTTGATGTATTTTATTTCTTTTGTGTAAGATTAGTAGGGTCAAGCTAAACGAAAGTGAAAGAAACCCTTGCAGTCACTTGCTTTGTTTGCAGGGAATTCGAATTAAATGTGAATTGTAAAAAATCAGAACCCCCCACTTCAAGATGCCAGTTGTGTACCTGCAGAATAAGTCTTGATGCCATCTTCTGCCAACAGGAATGCACGGATTCAGGCTTCAGGGGAGCAAAGCAGCAAGATAAAAGTGAAAAAAACTGGAACCACTATTGCTGGGTTAATTTTTAAGGTAAAGAAAAGTTTGTACTATTGTGGCATGACCATCGTAACATCAGGTCAATCTTTGCTTTGTGTTTCCTCGCTGTCCAGGATGGTGTCGTTCTTGGTGCTGATACCAGGGCCACATCTGGAGAGGTTGTTGCAGACAAAAACTGCAGCAAAATTCACTACATAGCCCCAAACATTTAGTAAGAGTCTCTCTTAGTAACGCAACAGTGGCGGGTGTAAAATGAACAGGTTACACATGAATTGTACGTATTACCTGTTGCAGTTGTTGTGGTGCTGGCACAGCTGCAGATACAGAAAAAACTACAGATATGCTGCGCTCAAATCTTGCACTCCAGATCCTTGCCATGGGCCGGAACCCACGTCTTATTATGGCTTGTCGCATTTTACAGGATTTTCTTTTCAGGTAAAAAAAAATTGGCTTTTAGAAGTGTTTTGTTACACTACAATAAGGACGACAATATAGCAATGTGTTAAAGTACTCCTTAAATATTGTGATGGGAATCGGACATGCTGATCTGGGTCATGAGCAATAGTCGATGATACACTTGGAAAAAACTATTGTTAATAGGTGTAAGCTTTTTTATTTCGAAAACAGACACAAGGGCCAAATAAGTGCCATGCTGCTGCTGGGTGGAGTGGACTGCACAGGCCCCCACATCTTCACCGTTGGTCCCTATGGATCTGTGAATAAAGCTCCATTTGCAACAATGGGTACGTGGCTTTGAATAATTATCTTATATTAACTACCACCCCAGTCTCAGGGCATTGGCACAAAATTTGAAATCTGTCCATGTTAAAGTATACAAATTTCAGGTTTCCTTGTGTCACAGAGCACAAACTTCTTCTGGGACGTCAACACAATTTTTTTGTCACCATGGCAACATTCAATGTACAGATCACGTGTACATTTAACAGACATAACAGAAATCTTAAATAGTGGTCTAATCATAGCTTTCCTCGCCCAAAATCATAAAATCACCATTGCAAACACCAATTTGCCTAAAAATTTCACAAGATGGAAAAGCACTTTATAGATACGGCTAACAGCATAGGGGGAATGGCTACCCTAACCTAGCCCCTAAACCCCATGTCATAGGGTAAAGTTTAAATCACCCTGAATGACACAAACAAAAGGCAAAATACTGTCTGTGAATGAACATGAAATAATAGATCACAGTTTGTGAAAATATCACATATTCCCATGAAACTGTTAAAACTACCACTACATGTTGTATTCAACATATGTTAAGCAATAATCGTTCACCTAAATGAACAGGGATACATGTATATTGTGTAACCACATTAAAATTGAATGGCAGAAGCATTGATAATACTCTGATACGTTTTACTTCACTTGTAGGCTCTGGCGATCTGGCAGCTTTAGCTGTTTTTGAAGATCGTTACAAACCCAATATGACAGTAGGTTGCTAATGTGAAATATAAATGTTTTATCTTTTATTCTTTGAATTCGCTTTTTATTCTTCATACATATCCAAGAAAATAGGATTTTCATAATTCTTTTAGCACCATATGCAGCAATAACACAACGTTATTTGTTTGTTTTCGTATAAAGGAGGAGGAAGCAAAACTACTGGTTCGGGATGCAATACATGCAGGAATCATGAATGACCTTGGCTCTGGAAGCAATGTGGATCTCTGTGTCATTCGAAGGAATGAAATTGAGTACATACGACCATTTGATAGCTCACACTACAAAAGTGAAAGGTAAAATATTTATTTCATGAAATCATCTGCTGTTCGGTATTTGCTATTCTTAAAAACTTATAATGACTACACATCAAAAAGTAATATGTAAAAATATGGCACAATGTACAGTAATTATATAAAGTACATTTCCATATTCATTTTTTACAGTTGTTTTACCTGTATTTTAAACTTTTCACTGCATTAAATTAAATTTAAGCATTAACGGAATCGTCCTTAAAATGACCAAAATGTACTTGTGTTTTTGAGCTAGTACTCTATCCATCTATCCACCTATCTTTTACAATTTACAATAGGTGACAACAATAATGTGGTTTCACTGTAGGACGTTTTTTTTTTTTTTTGTCTGTAATGATTTGAATCACACCATTTTTTAACAATATCTGCCTTTGTTACCAACAGGCAAAGCAGATACAAATATCCAGAAGGAACAACCCCTGTCCTTAAAGAACAGACAGTGAAGCTGGATTTAGTAGAGGAGACAGTTTGTCAAATGGAAGTTACAAAGTAACTAATGATAATGTAAAAGACTAAAACAATATTTGTGCTTACAGTAACCATCATATAATTTTGAGGTACATCAATACGAAAGTTTAAATAACACTTTACTTCTGTTTGAAATGTGTTAAAACACAATGCATATTTTCAAATAAATGTGTTTTTTTGACAGCATTTCATCTTGTTCTTTTAATTGATACAAACATTTCTAAAGTCCTTTTATTGTCATTATCAAGTCCTTGTTACGTAAAAGGACAAGTTTTACCTTGGAATAAATGAGTAATTTTTTTCTTGTTTGGTTTCACAACATTTCACAAAACACACAGCTTTGAAACATTTAATAAAGAACATTTCCTGGGATCAAGCAATTGAAGCAAAGGAAATTGAGAAGAATAAAGCTTTTATTCATTCAATCTAATGTTCTAAAATGAATCTAAAATGAATTTAAAGTATATATTGAGTACTTGTAGAAATAAAATTAGTCAATAAGATGGCTATCGTCAATGGTCTAGGTAGAAAAAAAAACATTTCCCATTAACATTTAAAAAATTGTATAATAAACAAAATACACTCTTTTTGCCTCTTGTTATTGCCTCTACAAACTGTTTTGCTTAAGAATGAAAGGCCTGCTAAATGCCTTAATATAAATGTCCCAAAAATGATTTCCTTTTGTAAGTAGTGTCTTGGCTTTGATGGACTTCTTTTACTATATGTTATGGATTGGATTGGTTTTGGATCCTATCCGGTTAAGTGTCAGGTTGCAGATGGTAACCCATGACACAAAGACACACGAAGACAAAGCGTTTTTGGTTTCAATGTCAAAAAGTTTATGATACATACATTAGTGTTTAATGGACACTATAAGTAGTTCTACGCGTTTTTTTAATGCGTGTATGTTTTCATAAAAAACTTAATGCGAAAGAGAAGAACTGGGGGATAAATATGTTTTTGTTGTACACATTGATAGTCTTAAACTGAACCTAGAATTTCAACCTCTGCACAGCAACAGATTACAACAATATAGTTCCACTTTTCTTATTGGCCTTTGGTTGTCGTCCTATCACAGTACTCGTAAACCTATACAACAAGGTTAAGATAACTTCATAAGCAATTTTTTTATGTGTTTGCTGCTGTCTTACAGTTTTTCAATAATTGCTGACCGAACAAATAAAAATTGGAGAAGAATGAAAAGAAAGAAGCATCATTTTGGTATTGGGTGTACCTAATAAATAATCAGTTTCATCTTCTAACAAGAAATTGTATAATATTTTCTCCTTTGCTGCCAGAAAAAATATTTTACTTAATTGGATTAGTTATAAATCTCCATCACTTAAGGGTTGGCATAAGATAATTGGCTGATTTCACTAGAGCATCTTACCTTTGTATTACATCAAAAAGAGGCCTGTTTTATAAAGTCCGTACTCCATATCTGGATTATATGGATCCTCATCTTCTCCCTACTATACAAGGAATATTGTAATTTTGTAACAATTTGGGCATTTCCCCTTTCTGACATATTACTTTATTTTTTCTCTCTTTCCATAATCTGTTACGTATGGTATAAACCTGTTTGATTTAATAATCTGAGCTATGTGTGTGTGTTTTGTTTTTGTTTTTTGGACAATGTCTTGTTGTTTTTGTATTACAGTGCAAATTCAATAAAAATAATTATTTAAAAAAGCATCATTTTCTGTTATAATAACACACACAATGAGTCAATGTTACAGTTTGTTGTCAAGTATGCAACAATTCAATTTCACAGATAACTGTTTGACTATTCTAATAATCAAAGAAGAATGAATCACTGGAGAGCTTTCTTTATATCCCTATTTTATGACACCAGAGCATCATGCTTCTTTCAGTTTCGATTTGAAAGCTGCTGAACGAGGAAGCTCTTTATCCATTGCTGGTGGTCTGCTTCAATAAAAATGGCTCTGCTTGATGTCTGCGGGATATCAGAATGGGTAAAAGAAGACACATTTAATCCAGAGAGCGCATCTGTCGACAGAGTCAACCACTTCAATTTCGCAGCTCGGACACCGGAGTTGGCCGTTCCGATTGGAGTTGATGTGAGTTTCGTTATCGTTCTTCAAAACGAGTCGTTTCATGTTTAGTTAACTTCAGCGTCTCCTCTGTGGTATCACGTTTATTGAAAAATGATATCTGCCCATTTTGGTTAAACATACAAAAAGTTCATAGCTATTCCATGCTTACACCATGTTCTTTTCTAAGGGAACACACCATATGACTTAAATGTACATCTATGCATTATGCTTCTATTCAAAGTGACTTACATTGGATCATACTTTACATTTTATTTTCAAGCCTGGCATGGTTTGCACCATGATCTTACCACTGAAATAGGGCAGAGATAAGTTCCTGCCACATGTCTGAAAGTTTTGTTTACAATGATGAATTTTTCTTTTCTCAGCCTGCAGAGTTTTTAAAGCCCTTTACGGAGAGTGAAGATGGAGTAGAGGGTGTTACAATTAAACTGGAACATGGCACCACCACTCTAGCCTTTAAATTTCAGCATGGGGTGATGGTGGCTGTGGACTCCAGAGCCTCTGCGGGGTCATACGTCAGTGAGTAAAGATCAGATTTGAACATTTCCACCTATGTTGGATCGAACACATATAGAAAAAAGGAAATAGACCTATAAATTCAATTGTACGGCGACAACCTTTATTACATTTGCGTTTAGGCATGCTGGTGTATTTAGGAAGATGTTTCTGTATAAAAAAGTACCATAAATGAAACTTCAACCTGCTTCAGTCGAATGTGTTTTTGGGGACCAATTAGTACACTACATTGCGGACCCATGCTTGTGATACAATCATCAGAATCTTTCTTTAAACTATGTACTTTATTACAAAAAAGCTTTATCAACTTATCAACGCACAAATTTATAGTCTATGATGTATTTCAGCATCTGTGGTTATTTCCAGGCACTCAGATGTTTAAAAAGGTGATTGAAATTAATCCCTACCTACTGGGAACCATGTCTGGAAGTGCTGCAGACTGTGTGTATTGGGAGCGGGTCCTGGCCAAAGAGTGCAGGCAAGTATACATACACGTATGGACTATGTAGGACACCTAACAAGTAGGGAGTGGGCTCCATACATGCATATGTATGATATTAGTTATGGTCTTTCTTTCTTTATTTGACATACAGTCGGTAAAGACATTTATTTATCAAGTAAACAATACCTTATAATACTAAAACCTGATCATTAATACTCAACACTGAAGGAAAGGGTTGGCAGCTAATTTGTGTGTTTTTGTTTAAGTGCTAAAGCAAAAAAGTGACAAACAAAACCAATATAAAATCAATTGCATATATCAGTGAGCGTATCAATAATGCAACATTTCCCCCATAGAATTTACAAGCTGAGGAACAAGGAAAGAATATCTGTATCTGCTGCCTCTAAGCTGCTGGCCAACATGGTAGTGAATTACAGGGGCATGGGTCTTTCTATGGGCACCATGATCTGTGGCTGGGACCAGAAAGTAAGTTTTAATAAAGAAGGCTGAGTGAATTTTTTCAATGTCATGATACATTATATCAGTATGTATAACTTAATTTGAAAGAGTGGTCATGCCCCAAGGTGGCTTGATTGGTTTGGTCAACTTTGCAATATTGGTCCACCCAAACAAACACATTTGTAAACTAGAATAAAGTCACTTATCTTTCAAAATCAATGGAAGCAATTCTAAATGGCCTCTCTTTGATTTTTAAATACTGAAGACAATTCAATTCAATTCAATTCACTATATTGTCACATCGCCACGGCACATGTGCCCTGGTGAGTGAAATTCTTAGGAGCTTGCTCCAAAAACAGCGCAGTACAGGTAACATGTAACATGAAACATATAGTGCAGACCACATAAGACAGTGTGCAATATGCACATACATATAATCAGTACACACAGTGTACTATAGACAAACACAGTCGGAACATTCAACATACATACATTTAGCACGAGAAAAACATTAAACACTAAACACAGAGTGTGCACGTTCTGCATAATGTAAACAAGATGTGCATAAAGATTTTTAAGGTGCAGCAGAGTGAACGTAGTCCTAACACAGTTAGTAGTTGTGGAGAGGATGAAGGTAGACTGTTGTATAAAGTGCAGTGTGTAAATATTGTCCAGTGTTAAACTTGGAGTTAAAGTGCAGTGTGTGACATATTGTGTGTGGGAGTGTATCAGTTCTGATTGTTCATGAGTCGGATAGCCTGAGGGAAAAAGCTATCCCTCAGTCGACTCGTGCGGGAGAGGATGCTGCGTAGACGTCTTCCTGAGGGCAGCATAGAGAGCAGTCTGTGAGATGGGTGGCTGTGAGATGGGTGGCCTGATGATCTTCCGGGATTTTCTTATGCACCGCCTGGTGTAGATGTCCTGGAGGGAGGGAAGCTCACCTCCGACGATGTGGCTGGCAGTTCGCACGACCCTTTTCAGAGCTTTTTCGACGTCTTAAGTATTTAAACAAATCAAAGAAAAGTAATTTAGAATTGCTCACAAACCGTAATCTAAGGTTTTGTGTAACTCAACGCACTGTTCCCCTTTTTTCGTGTCACTCAGCACGATGATCAGCATTCGGTTTGGAGAATGGTTAGAGGCCTCTCCCCCTGACATTAAATTTAGGGGTTGGTTGTGGGCAAAAATCTCCAAAAGTCGTTGCTTTGCCACCTCATGAAATTCTCATATTTAGCCTAATTAGCCCTTCCAGTAGGTTTTGGGGGTTTTCTATGAGGAAAGGCATTGCTTTTTCCCAACTATTTACAATGGCCGGTGTATTGAAAGTAGTGGAGACATGACAAGAAAGTTGTATTGGTGACATGCAAAAGGGTCCTTTGTGTCCTGAAAGACAAATGTACATTTTACATTTCGTCACAAAATCACAAACTAATGAGAGTGAGAATAGCTTGGGTTGTGATAATGTTATCATCAGAATCTTTCTTTAAACTATGTACTTTATTACAAAAAAGCCTAATCAATTTATCAATTAAGGGTCCTGGGTTATACTACGTTGATGATGCTGGATTGAGACTAAGTGGGAACATGTTCTCCACTGGGTCTGGGACCGCCTATGCCTATGGGGTCATGGACAGTGGATATCGCTATGACCTGACCGTGCCAGAGGCCTATGATTTGGCGCAAAGAGCAATATTTCATGCCACACATAGGGATGCCTACTCTGGAGGAACAGTGAACAGTAAGTGTTACAAAACACTTATAAATATTATAAAATTGCCACATTGCTCATGTTTTTATACTATTTACTAAATCAATTCATATACACCTTAGTCTGTTTACTACACAACAAGTAGTAGTAGTATTTTTACTCCTCAACAAAAACATACAGCAAAACCCTTTTTCTTACAGTGTACCACATTAAAGAAAGTGGCTGGATAAAAGTCTCACAAGAAGATGTTGGAGAGCTGTATCATCGCTTCGCAGCAGAGAAGAAGTGAAATTGTTGATTTAAACACTAAAGCAACAATAAATTCTGTACAAACATGTTGTCTGTTATTTAGATCATTTATTTGGGTATTTGAATAGCCTGCTTTTCAAAATGCACCAAAACATCACACACACCTCCTACAGGTTTTATCTTGCCTTGTGTAACTTAGTAATAAGTCGTTGTAGCACTTGTTCTCCTATTTTTATATCTGTAATTTACAGCTTAATTGTCTCCTCGATAATTTGTATGTCGCTTTGGATAAAAGCGTCTGTTAAATGTCTAAATGTAAATGTTTTACAATTGGGGATGTTAGACTTATTTTTACGTTATATAACGATAGCAACAATCTCCATTTTTGAATATATGAAATCATATTTAAAATCTAATATTTTTAGATAGTCCTGATTGCATTAAATAACTTTTCAGAGTAAGGTTTGACTAAGTTTTTGTATTCAAATTTTTCTATTAGTATTATGCTCAAAAATTAAAGGGAACACTAAAATAACATCCTAGATCTGAATTAATGAAGTATTCTTATTAAATACTTTGTTCTTTACATAGTAGAATGTGCTGACCACAAAATGACACAAATTGATCAACCCATGGAGGTTTGGACTTGGAGTCGCACTCAAAACTGAAGTGGAAAATACACTACAGGCATATTAACTATGATGTAATGTCCGTTAAATGAGAACAGTAGTGTGTGTGGCCTCCGTGTTCCTTGAGACATGATGTCCCAGATGTGATCAATTTGATTCAGGCCTTGGGAACGGGCGGGCCATTCCATAGCATCAATGGCTTCATCTTGCAGGAACAGCTGACACACTCCAGCCACATGACGTATGAGAAGAACATAAGGAGAATCCAGGGTCACAGCTCGGGCATATGGTCTTACAAGTGGTCTGAGGATTTCACCTTGGTACATAATGGCTGTCAGGCTACCTCTGTCAGTCCACATCACCCATTAATGACCCACTGCCAAAACCGGTCATGCTGGAGGATGATGCAGGCAGAAGGACAATCTCAAACTTGTCTCCAGAATCTGTCACTTCTGTCACATGCTCAGTCTGAACCTGCTTTGATCATGAAAAGCACAAGAACACTTGTGTTCTATGGCCAAACGTACTGCACCTGTGGATGTGGGGCCATTGTACCACCCTTATGGAGTCTGTGTTTTACCTTTTTGAGCAGACACATTAACATTTGTGACCTGCTAGACATTTTGTCTATGGCAGTCCACCTTCTATTCAACCTTGTTCAAGGGAGGAGATAACTAGCCTGTTGCAAGGTTTTTGCCCTCCTACGACCTCCTCCACGTCTCATGAAGAACTTGCCTGCCTCCTAGTATTGTCTCTATGCTGTGGACACTACGCTGACTGAAACAAAAAAACGTCTTGCCACAGCTCACATTAATTTGGCATCCTTGATTATCTGCCTACCTGAACCACTTGTGTGGGTTTAAGGCCCTGTCTCATGCTATCAAAAGAGTGAAACCAAAAGTGACATAAACAGCAGCCAGAAAGCAGAGGAACTGAGGAGTGGTCTGTGATAACCCCCTGCAGAACCACTCCTTTATTGTGGTGTTCCCTTTGTTTGTTTATTTTTTTGAGCCATGAGTATGTTTTAACAAACTTTTAATTTTAACAAAATAATGCCTCAATTTGTAGACCTCTCCATTTTATGATGGCGGTAACTTTCTCAAAATGGTTGATACCTATTTTCCCGAAGTTCCACTTCAGTTTTACCTGGATGTGCGGTTGAAGTCCGTCCAAGTCACACCCTACCCTTTGGCACAACAGGCTGGCACCCAACATGTGTTAAGAGTGAAGGAAGCTTTTCTCTATGGTTGAACAAGCAACAGCAAAAAATATTTAATTTAATTTATATGTACTGTCTGTACTGCCTGACTAATACTATTTATTTTACGTAATATACATTACACAAAGCCACATCTTTCATCTCTACAATTGAGCATTGTAGAAATGAAGTGTATGCTTTTATATTATATCTTTTTGCTGTGTTATTTGTCATCTGTATGTAGAGTCAGATCAGGACACGGTTTTGTGGCAAACATTAACTCACCACCTCCACCAGTATTTGTTTCAACTGAATGGTGGTGAACTGACTGGTTGGTTCAGTTTAAGGAGAAGTAGAGCAGAGCGCTCAAATGATAACAAAGGACAAGGGATTTTTCATACTGAATAAACTATCATAATACATTACAGTCGAAGACACACCAACATTGTCCACCATCCACACTCATGTGGATCTGATACATTTTATACAGTCGTATACATTTTTTTAATTAATACAAAACGTATCACCTTTGGTTGCAACATCAAAGAGTTTCACATTTTTATATATATTTAATAATTTTATCCAATAAACTTTTAAATAAATACAAATATTAATTACATTCAGGTTGTTACTATAGATACTAGAGTTAATATTTCAACAGAAATTTGGCTTACACTGTTTAAGGCCCTGTTGGGATGAGTGATGAGTCTTGACTTACTTTAACTTGAGTAATTTTCAGCCCAGTTTAATGGAAAACTCAATCACCAAGTTAAATTATTATACAAAATGTTCATATTAGAAACAACAACATAGTTGAAACACATCAGCATAGAATTATTAATAACCTTATATAGTAGATATTATAGAAGTTTCTAATTGCTGTTTTGACTGCATTAAATGTATTACTCTGTTCACATTACATCACTTCAACTCTCTAAAAGAGTGTTGTGATTTTTAAATAATTTATTTGACAAGCCACAGAAAAGCTGCAAAAATTGCATACCTCTGGTAATGGGCTGGTTAGAGAGTTGCAATTGTATGTGGAAAGTTGGTGGTCTTAATCAAAAGTGTCCTTGAGAAAGACATATTACCCCCCGTTTACTCTGCAGTGACGATTAACCATTGCACACTACTTTTAAGTGGCTAGGGAGAAATGCGCCTGTTTTTCATTCAAATGAAATACAAATATAAACATAAGTTTTAAAGCAATCATATAATAATTGAAAGTCTGTGGCTTATTTCCACAATGATACTTGAGTTTGCTTTTTTATTTTATATGACAGTTGCCTTATAAATAAAGTACAATGTTTCTTTCTTTGAGCATGCTCCAATGCTGCATTATTTGCCAAATTATTGACACTTCTTCATATGTGTTTCATTTGCATTCATTAGCTGCATAAACATTGTTAAAGTTTGCAGGATTTTCCTGCAAGCCAAATAGCCACACAACTCAAACAAGTGCCAAGGAAATCACGTGACTTACTAGAAATCCTCCTGTTGGCAGACATGTTCATTTGGTTCTTTGGACGACAAAAATTAAATAATCAATCATCCTTTGACCTGAAAATATTTCAAAATGTATGTTAGACCACAGAAGAGTATATCAGTAGCCTTTCTTCGATTCAACCCTGTATAATGGACAAATCTGAAAATAAACTTTTATTTAAAATAATTAATATTAAAATTGATTTAGATAACTATTATTTACAATAAAATGTTTTATATTAAGTTGAGGCTGTATTATATTGTTGAAAGCACATAGGCACCTGGTAGCACCTAAAAAATCTTGTTGGAAAGTCCCAATTGTTCTTGTTTTATTGTGAGCATGACTATGCCTGGTTGCCTTGGTTCCTGGTTGTGCATGGCAGGAACTGCTTTGTTGCACAGTGCTGTTGTACCTTATCACCCCCTATAGGAGAGAATAAAGAAAAGTCTCCTTTATACAATACAGACTTAAATTCACTTCTGTTAAATGATAAAGTAAAGCACTAAATCATCTACATATGAGAATTTATTCTTAAAATATATAATTTATTTTATACATTATTAACCTACAAATTATTGGCGAAAGATGAGATAATTATTGGCAAATTATTGGCGAAAGATACATTCATAAAATATGAAAAGTTGTGATCTAAATTATTAAATTATCTTTATGGCAGTTAGGTTTTTCAATGTCAATTTAACACAGTTTTAATTTGTTTAAAAAATACAAATACCATCTCTACAAACAAACTGATTACTAAATAACTATCCAACAGTCGCATGTAATATTTTGGCTTTCATCAACACAGATCCAAGATCCTGTAGGTCCTCAAAGCGTAAGGGCAGCCATTTTATCGGTTCTCTGTGAGAAAATATGAAATGGCGGACAGGTATTTCATCAATGTAATTAATGCATGCCGTAAGTTTGCTGGTATTTTTCTCTCTACACGCTTCATGGAAATTCATTTTTTGTTGTTGCTTGTTTCTTCTTTTGGTTTGATTGTATAATCACCCCACCAGTGTCGGAATATCACATGCCAAGCATGTGTAATGAAAACACCCTGGAAAGTACCGAGCCGGCACTCTTTCACTTTCCTTTCTGTTGTTGCTGGCGATGCCAAGCCGAAGCCAAGCTATTATTTGACTGTATGATGGGTTGGGGAGGCAATGCGCAAAAGATCAGATGCAAACTAGCCACACCTTTGCCAAATTTATGACCCTTCAACAATAACACTGTTTTACATCCCATCAATGATTATTAAGTTTTACTGCAACAGAATTAATCTTTCACATTCATATCATAAAATATATGAAATGATAATGATAATGCGGATGACGAAGATTGGAAACTTGTGTAAAATCTTGTTCTTGTGGCTCTTCAAGTGCATTTTGCACAGGGATGTGAAAGAATCAGCTTCAATGACTCATGAAATAAATAAAGGATGGCTCACTTCTAACATTTTCTGAGAAACTGAAACCATTCTGGTTTCAAACAACAGCATTGAACCCTTCAAAAATAAACAGAGAACTCTGAAAATGTGCTTTAATTAGATTATGAAACAGAGGAACATACACACATTGGGAAGATATTGTGCTCAAAATCTATATATATGGCCTTATTTCACTTGACATAAGTACACTAGAAGGATTAGTTTGCCCTGACTTTTGAACTTCTGTTTATAAGAGTCAAATAGGCAATCATAAATGATGATGTGATGGTATTATTACTAGAGAATTTCATCAATCTCTCTTGATGTTACTTATGATTTAACCCAGAAACCTTTGGCATTGTTTTCACGAGCAGGCCGAAGGGGTAATGCCGGTAGATTTGGTATTTTATCTGATAATCCCCTAAAGTTCCCAGGGGTGTGCTGTTAAGGGGGTGTGCGGCTTTATGATTACATCAGCAGAAATATGGTTAACAGTAGCTTTGTTATCAACCAATTCTTCTGGAAAGTCCCTTAGAGTTGAGATTGGTGAAGAGCGACCCCACGAGACTGAATAAAGGACAGTGACAGCGGAAAACGTGAGGAGAGAAACTCTGCCAGATGAAAAGAAAAGAACCTTATCATAACACATGTGTTTTGTGTTGTTTATGGGGTATGACATGAGATGTTTAAGTGATGTTCTGAAATGTCTTTAAAGCCAGATCAGGTATAAAAAGGGCAAACATGTTATTATCGGATGTTATAAACCTAAGTCTTCCACACTTTCATGGCAACATCTTACGGATCACTTCCCCAATCAGAAATCATCAAACAAATGTAGGCCACAAAATCTGCCATGATATCACACTTTTATCTCACAGACATTGGCGCCATCTTGTGAATTAATAAAGTTTATATTGTGTTTTAGAATTGTTGTATTAATATATACAGAGCTAAAAGGAACTGTATCAAATATATTGTAGTTATACATTTTTATATTGTATTATAAATGTTTCTTATTATTTCATGGCTTTCTAGAATTTCTTTAAACTCTCAGATTGTCTT